>CM060244.1:27868820-28044184 GCA_030555515.1 Acutogordius australiensis | reverse complement strand
ATTATAGTTGCCCTAAATGATGCTTAGGGTCGTCCAAATTTTGTTGTCCAGTGTTATTATTTATTTATATAGAAAAGAAAAAGTGAATTTGACAAAAATAATGGTTTTTTTTCGATAATTTATCCTAACTTCAAAGCCGACTTTCTTAACTATCGATCCAATTTTTAAAATTTAGAATTGCATTTTATACATAAAACCTCGCTTTATAACATAAATTTTCCCCAAATTTTTTAATTTACCCCTGGCTATTTATAAAATAAAAACAAAAATTTGCCAAATTTTTTAAAAGGTGTAAAAAATACAAACTCAAATTTAGTATGCTTACATTTATTAACTTTACTAGCTCTTTTTGGTATATTAGAAATTAGACATAATTTCAATATTTATCTTTATCAAAATTCAAAAAATTTGTTAAATTTTGTAATAAATATTTTTTCGGAGGATATTAGATAAAATATTACGAATTTGTAAAAGTTCATCTTATCACTTTCAAAAAATTTAAAAAAAATAAAAACAATTACAAAAACATTAAATCTGAACAAATTAGGATTTTTATGGCCTATTTAATATTGAAGTTCAACAATAAATGTTTTTTTTATGCATATCAACAAACTTAAAATTAACGTAAAAAGTCAAATTAGGATACACAGAGATAGGGTTTTTTTATATTATAAATACATAAAAAAAGTCAGTTTTAGGGTTTAACAACTTCAAAAAATTATACTGGGCAGAATTAGCTTCAATAATAAATTTGAAAATAAATATTAGACCCAATTAATAATAATAAATATAGACATTCATTTTTTACTAATTTTTACAAATGCCAATTATTAAAATTGTGTTCAGAACTAGCTTACAATATATATCTAACCACTTAATAGATTTTAAAAACCAATAATTTTAGTTTTACATCTGTTTCATAATTAAGACGCATTAGAAGATGAAATATTACTATTATTTTATTCGGCAATGAATTTGAGCATCCAAAGTGTTTTATAACTAAATGTGTTCCTAACGAACTTTTAGACAAGAATTTCTTTTTAATAATATACTAAATTAGAAATTAATTAAAATAATGGAATGGTTCATACTCTCATTTTTTGTTTGGCCTTATCTCATATATATATTTAGTTTTTCTTAGTTTCTTCCGGCTTCGACTCCTTACATCCGTCCATATCAAAAAATGACCTTTTTTAACTAACTTGACAGATCAAGAATACCCTAAAAGAAAAAATTTAAGAATTTTTATTTCATATTAAAATCCCTTGTAACTTATATTTATCATTTCAAATAATGAGAAATATAATTATTAGCTCTTACATCAGCATTTAGATAATTAGAAATATTTCTCGTCCAAACTAAAATACGACATAATTATCAGTTTTTATTAAAAGTTTTATTTGAAGTTTGAATTTAACAATTTAGATATTGTGAATATGCAATTAAAATATTTCTATTTTTGTTTTTGAATTTTTTGTTTTTTTTGGCATTTTTTCTAAAATTTTCAATGTTTAGTTGACTAACTATATTTGATTAAAAAAACAGTAAACGGATTTGAAAATCCCTAAAATGGCAGATTTGATCTCTGTAGTTAGCTCATAACTCTGACCTATGTAACAAAATCTAATAATCAAGGTCATAATTTTTTACTATATTTAATATATCATGATTCTTGCATCAAAATTTACCAGATGGATAATTTTAAGAGAAGCTATATTCCAAAACTTTCTATGAATTCGTTCAGGGCTGGTTGCATATATTAGTCGTATTTAATAAATTATTACAAAAAGATAATGTATATGTTTTAAGATATTTAATATACAAAACGAGATGAGGTCTCCTCCCACCGTACCTGTCGCGGCAAGTATATTAAATTAACATTTAACTTTTAAAGCCTTGATAAATAAAATTTACCTATTCTTGTAAAATTCATGATGGCATTATCCGCTGTATAAGAATATCGAAATTAGCAAAGTGTGTATTAGATAACTACAGTATTTTCTAGGTACATTATTAAGTCTTGGTATTATTTTTGTCCTCGAAAACGATATAAGCAGTTAATTTTTTTTAATGATTAAAACAACCCATTTTTTATGTAAAATTCAGTTGGACCTAAAACGGGACTGGATTTTATGTGGTAGAATGATTTAAATGTATAAACTATTTATGGGTTAACAATTGTAGAAAATAAAATATTTTCTAAGATTACACAAATAAAGCCGATTTAAGGCTTGCTTGACTAAGCCTTTAAAAATTAGGGAATCAGTGGTGGATAAATATTATAATCATATTAATCTAGATCGGCCTTACTTCTACTATCGCAGGTAGATATAAATAGGGTAAAGCCGTTTTTTTATATGATAGTTTATAACTGTTTAAGGATCAAATTGTTTTATAATATTACATACGGCCGAATGTCATTAGCCTCTCCATTTCCGATCAAAATATATCTTTTATGTGAATATTCAGCAGGTTAACAATATTCAATGTCAGATAGGTGAATTCTATGAAAACATAAAAGAATGCATCCCCATGATAACCTAATCTCAAATACATTTTTCGTTTTTCTTAGTTTCCGTTTTTGGCTTCTTAAATCCGTCTATAACGAAAAATGGCCTTAATGACCAAATTAACAGATCTAAATATACCCTAAAAAGAAAAAATTTGAAAATCTTTTTGCATATAAAAATCTTTTTTAACTTATATTTATAATCACAAAAAATAAGAAATAAATTTTATTAATATATCAAGCTTTTACATCGGCATTTTGATAATACAAAATATTTCGCGTCCAAACATAAATACGACACAATATATTATCGGTTTTTAATAAAAATATTATTTAAAGTTTGAATTTAATAGTTTAACTATTGTGAATATGCAAAAATAAAATTTCAATTTATTTTTGTTTTCGAATATTTTTTGTTTTTTTGACCTTTTTTTTTTATAAAATTTTCAATGTTTATACCTGACTAACTAAGTTTGGTTAGAAAAAATGGTTAACGGATTTGTTATTCCCTAAGATGGCAGGTTTGATCTCTGTAGTTAACTCAGAACTCTCAAAAAATTGTTGACCTGTGTTCTATTAGTTCCCTCATCCACAAACTTAAAAATACATTTGCTTAAATAATTTAATTGTTGTGATGCATACGTAAGCTTTAAGCCTAAGCACATAACGGCTTTAAAATTGACAAATTTTGCTCTGTATATATAGGTATTTTATAAAATATAACAGAAGAAAAAAATATAATTTAAATTTCAATTCATATGTTAAATTGAAATTTTCATAATTTTCGAGCAGATTTAGCTGATATAAAAAAAAATCAATACACTATACAATTAACATATTAATAAGCTATTTTTTAATTTAAATTTTATACATTAATGAACAAGGTTTTTGCCCTAGTGATTTTTGTGTGTATATGTTTTTATTTTTAACCTTTCGTGTGTGCACCTATTATAGTTTTTGCGCCGAGTCATCATGGACCATATCACCTGCAGAGCGATAAGGAAAGTGCTAGCTAAACACGCAACTTTCTTATATAAATTACTAAATGTGGAGTTTGGCTAAGCCCAATTTAGGGTTTTTTGAAATATAGTGTTAGCCTTCCTTTCAAGATACGCTTTATCATTACACCTTTTAAGACCTATCAAATAATTCTTCTCTCTTTTCTGTATTAATGGTAAAAAGTACTTTTACTTCCTTCCACTAGAGCCAATATGCGTTAGAGAACCAGGAAAGGGTTATGGTTAAGAGGACTATTATTATTTTTATTAAAGTCACCCCTAACAATCGTGAAAGTTTTGATATTTAAAATAGATATTTTTTATCCATATAAGGCCATGTTGAAGAATTACCAAATTTTGCTTCTCTACATCATTTTGAAGTTCTTCCTTCAAAACGTTTTATAAATGTTTTCTAAGCATTTAAAACTTCAGTAAAACTTTATATAACGATTCGCTATCGATCCTTTATTTTTGATTACTTGGTGCAGGAAATGGATATTGATCAGATATGGGATGACAATTAATATACCGAGTCAACATTAAATAAATAATTAAACATGGCAGGGGATAATATTTACTCATTTTTTCCTTATAAAATTGCATTTTTCGTTTATTTTTTTATTCAGAACCAAAAATATTTCAAATATGAATAAAATTATTATTTCAAACTCTAGCGATTGAGTTTATAATTGAAAAATATTATTAAATAATAGAATTTCCGAAGTGAATAAACTAACATTGACTAAAATAAGTTGAAACGTTTACCAAAAAAAAAGTGTAGAGTTAATAAATATTATTATAGCCAATGTAAACTTCGTTTCTTAGGTTGAACTTTAGTCTATTCGTTCTAAGATACGATAAAATAAAATTCCTATTTTGCTTATTTCTCTTCTCTGAAACTTAACTTTATAATTGTTTATTCAGCATTAAACATAACTGAACAAATGAAAAATTCTATTAAAATAACAATGTCGGGCACCAATCAATGGAAGTAATAGCATCATTAGAGCCGAACATAAAATCGTAAATATTGAATATAGTGTGAAGAGCTGAAAATCGGTACTGCATCGCCACCGACACTTAGGTGCTTTAATTATAATTATTAACATAAGTTATTGCAGATTGATATCATTAGAAACCAAGCGGATATTAATCTGAAGTAATAAATACTACATTAAATAAATCCTTACAATATATTAAATATATTAATATTAAAATTGTTTTAGGTTACTACTACACAGGTCATCAAATATCAATGTCAGTAAAAATAAGTTTATGACATAAATTGCATCCCCATGGTGACCTTATCTCATATATTTCCGTTTTTCATAGTTTTTTTCGCCTTCGGCTCCTTGGCCGTCCTTTTTTATCAATATTACTTATTTTTAAAAGAGGCTCTAATTTATTTATGTCTATAAAAAAGGATAATCAAATTTATAAAGGGAATCTAAAGATTCTATATAAATATTATCGGTAAATCTATTATTAAAAGAATCAATAAATGAATGAATATAATATTAAAATAAATACTTTTTAAATTTATCATTAATTTTTAAATTATTCTCAAACTTATGAATAGAAAATAAATAAAAATTAGAAAAATCTTTAAGTTTAGTTTTTTTATCTATAAATAAAATTGTCATTTAAAAAAGTATTATATATATCAAAACAGTTTTTAAATATATCTGTAAATGTATTTGTATTTCTTAATTTCTAATGAACAATGGTGTATTAAATTAAAAGTATTAGAAACATAAATCGTTTTCAATTAAAATTGATCATTAATTATTATTAATAAATTAAATAATTTTTCAAATGATAAATACAAAAAAATAAATTGATGATTACACTGGACAACAAAATTTGGACGACCCTAAGCATCATTTATGGCAACTTTGGTTTTTGGTCAAGTTTTTGGCGCTGATCACGAATATGAAATTAGAATTTTAGCCAATGCCTCAGATTTTTATTTATTCGGTGTTAAAGTTAAGATTTTACAATTTTTGGGGTATTTTGGGCTTCTATATCACAAAACCTATAAGTAGTAACAAAAGTTTGAAAATATATTTAGATAACGAAAACATTGAATATTTACGTAAGGGGTTTAAATTTTTTGAAAATTAGTGGTTTTCGTCATAAAATCGTTTTTTGATCCTAAATAACTTGAAAGTAAATTGCTAATAATTTTAGGTAATAACCTTTTTTAGATATGTTTTTTATAAGGAATCTGAATATGCCAATAGATATTTTGTAGAATTAATAGTAAAAGAAATTGTGTGAATATTTTTCTGAACTTTGGACGCGGTTTAAAAAAAATTAGAGGCATTGGAAAAAAAACTAAACCCGGTATCGTTATCGCAAGAAAATTCTTTACAAAACCCTCAAAAAATCGTTTATGTTGTTTTTTTTGTTGTCCAGTGTTATAAATAGGTCAAAAAACCCAGAATGGCCTTGTGACCTGAAGAAAAAAATTTTTTATTTATTTTTAAAAGAGTATTTAATATTTTTATGTAATTTAAAAAAAAAGGCGTCCTAGTGACCACACCACCGATGGGGCAACAGCCGGGGTATGGTCCCGCATTCACTTACTTCCTTGATTGCATTATATTGTAAAAAATTTTGAAGGAAAGAAAAAATATCAAAATCTTTCCCTTCACTTAAAATTTCAAGACAATCTTATACAACAAGATGCAATCTTTAGTTAGAGAGTGGACTATACAAGACATGGTGTCCAGCCATTTTGCTTAAAAATACTTGAATACCACCTTTTTATTACGTTCGCCCCACCTTAGCATTGTGCGATCGGGATCTTTGGTTCTAGATTATATTCTAACAAAAGATTGTTGACAAGTGAGTAAATTTCTTTGGTCAGATTTGTGAATTGCTTTCACAAATATACAGCTTTCTATAACATCATATTTTTCTATATATCTTATAACAATAGAAATTTCTGTGTTAGTTAGATTTCTTTAGAGGATGAAAAGTGTTGATATGAAAAACACTTTTTAAAAATTGGTAAATTTTTAAAATAATAATTTTTAGATATTTTTAGGGGAGCAAATTTAATTTTATGGGGGTGGAAGGGCAAAAATAAAATTTATAAGTATTTTGGGGTGGGGGCAAATTTAAATTTTTTTGGGGGGTGGGGGGGGGGCAAATTTGATTTTTTTAGGCCCCCAAAAGGGGTCTAGAATCGTGCCTGATCAACTTTCTAACATTTACGAAACTAGGCACTTTTTTAAGCGGCAGGACGTTTATTTATAAATGTTCTATTTTTAAAATGATAATTTTTTCCTTTAATCTATATTATTAAAAATGAAATTTTCGAGGTTTTTTGTTTACCGTTCAAAATCCACGAAAAAAAAATCGTTTGTGTAAAAGGTGTCTGAGATGGCAAATTTTTTGTTTTTATTCACGAGGTGTGCATAATTTTTTATTAAAACGAAAAAAACGTTTTACGACCAAAATAATTGGAAAATATTTTTGAAATTTTTACTCTATAATAAGTATATCCCTATTAATGCACGTGAAAAATTTCAGACCTCTAGCTACTTCCGTTATCTATTATTATTAGAAGTGAAAATTCCGAGTTTTGGTAATTACCGTTCAAAATTGACGAAAAAAAATCGTTTGTGTAAAATGTGGAATGCCAATTTTTAGTTTTTATCCACGAGGTGTGCATATTTTTTTATTAAAATAAAAAAAACGTTTTACGACCAAAATAATTGGAAAATATTTTTGAAATTTTCACTCTATATCAAGTATATCCCTATTAATGCACATGAAAAATTTCAGACCTCTAGCTACTTCCGTTATCTATATTATTAGAAATGAAATTTTCGAGTATTAGTGATTACCGTTCAAAATCGACAAAAAAATAATCGTTTTTGTAAAAGGTGTCTGGGATGGCAAATTTTTTGTTTTTATCCACGAGGTGTGCATATTTCTTAATTAAAACGAAAAAAACGTTTTACGCCCAAAATAATAAAAAAATATTTTTGAAATTTTTACTCCATATTAAGTATTATTCTATTGATGCACGTGAAAAATTTCAGACCTCTAGCTACTTCCATTATTAAGATACGATATTTTAAAACTTTTCAAAAAAATTGGGTTTTTTTACTCGAGTTCTGTTATTTCAAAATTTTGACTATAAAATACTTTCAAATTTTAATAGCTTATTTAAGAATGTTTACTTGAAATTCGATGCAAATTTCAGCCTCTTAGAGTATATAGGAGCCGAGTTATGCATCAGGTACCGAAAGGTAAATAAAACGTACATTATAAGAAATTTCACTATAATAGCCAAGAAATATAATTAACGGTAATAAATATTCTTTTTATTTAACATGTTTATCAATATTATCTTTTATATTAATTATAGTTTTATATTTTAATATTTTATATTTTTAGTTTCAAATACCATATGATTTCTAAATTTCGTATGTTAGATAGACACAACCAATTTTAAATTATAGGCAAATTCCTAATACAACGACTCCAGACCAAAGTCGTTAAAAAAATTTTTCTAGGTCAATATTGCCTTGAAAATCCCGAATTTTCTATTAAAAAGTGTCGCTCGCTTATAGTTTTTAGGATATTAACGTTTGAAAGTCCAGAAATGACCAATTCATATCTATTATTTTTTTAGAATGAAATATTAAAATCAATGTCACCAAAGTCTGGCCAGGTAGATTCTTACCTTTGTATTTTTATAAAGTAGTTAATCTTAAATTTAAAGCTATCTCTGCATTTAGTTTTTTTTGATTAAATATTTTTGATGCTATAGCAAATAATTTGTGATAAACATTATAAATAGCACTAAAATTATTGTATATTTAACTTTTTGTCAGAAAATATAAATTATTGTAATTTTTATTTCCATCTTTCATCTTCATTAAAGCAAAAGTACTGGAAATAACTAAAATTTTACACATTATCCTTTTTATATAATAAATATTAATAAAATTTTATTTAATTATTCATAGAATTTTTTTCAGTTTGATATTGATGTTTTTTAGTATAAACTTTTTATTGTAAATTTGGCCCATTTACTGCATATTATAGGTATGATTTTCATTTTAAGATATAACTAGAAATTTAAAAAAAGATTAAAACAGGAGTGTTTTCAAGATATTTTATTTACAATTTTGAATATTAGATATAATCCTATTCATTTAAAAAATATTTTTGATATTTATACCCAAATAATAACATTTTTTTCCTTTGACAAATTATTTTTCAACTGTATTCTTAAATTGCTTGCTATAATTTTAAGTTCATCTTTCTTATCTCATTAAATTAACTAATTTGCAATTATCTTTGTTAAACTTTGTCAAAAAATATTATTGAAATTTTTATTCTTTATAATATTATTAATGCACGTGAAAAATTTCAGACCTCTAGCTACTTCCATTATTAAGATACGATATTTTATAACTTTTCAAAAAATTGGGTTTTTTTACTCGAGTTCGATTATCTCAAAATTCTGACTATAAAATAATTTTTTCTAGGTCAATATTGCCCTGAAAATCCCGAATTTTTTGTTAAAAATTGTGGCTCGCTTATAGTTTTTAAGATATTAATGTTTGAAAGTCCAGAAATGACCATTTTTTAATGAGAAACATCAGCTTTTTAAATGAAAGTTTGTAAAATTTAGTAGGCTTGCTTAAAACTTCGCTCAATTCAGCCAAAATTTATCAAAAATAGAGCGTATTCAAATTTTCAAACCTCAAATTCCTTAAAGTAAAGTTGAGCGACACTTTGATAATATAAATTTATAATCTCCATGCCAAAACTCCAAATATCCATAATATTCGTTCTTTAAGGTGCGGTTTTGAATTTTTTATTTAGTAAATTACCTTATTTTTTATTGATGAATATTAAATATACTCACCTTTATTTTCCATAAAATTTTTAGCCTCATTGAGTTTATATTGGTCGAGTAATGGGCAAAGCATTTGAGTTAGGGTAATGCGTTAATAAGCATGCAATAATAAAGGGATATCCCGGGCGAAGCCGGGTCACATATTCTAGTAGACATTAAAAATATTCGCTTATACATTTGATTCTTGTCCAAACATTATCTCTATAATTAACAACAGTTAATAATTATTCTTTTAACTCGCGAATGGTAGGGTGAGAAATTTGTAACGCGAATGCTATGGATGGTGGGGTCCATACGGACGCCAATTTTAAACCTCTAACTTCAAGTGTTTTAAAGCTATGATCTTAATTTTTTTATTATTTTGAAGAGAAATACGTGCTCTTTAATTATAGACTTATATAAGTTATCATTAATAAATATTGCAAATTTGATTTGACACAAAGTAAAAAACTGAAAAATTGAACATTTGTATTTTTCCATAATACATTAAATTAAACATGCCAATAAATTAAAAGTATTAATAATATTGATCAAATTGTGTTTTTAAGTCAAGTAAAACATATTTAGAAAGTTTTATGAAAAAATATTTTGATATAAAAAATTATTTGGCTATTATTTACCATAAAAACTAGATATTCTAAAGAAAAAAAAAAATTATAGCATTATTATACAATTCTAACATTTTGAATACTTAATAATTACAATTATTTAAAAAAATAACAGAATATAAGATCGCAATATTTAAGTTTAAATTTATATAGAGGCAATATAGTTTTCAGCATTGAAATTAGGAGGGTCGGGTCCTTATGAACCCCACAGTGCTAATCGAGGGTTAAAAATAGCTTCTACTCATGATAATAACCTCACAAGCAAATTCAGTTATTTGGATATTAAATTAGCCTTTATATTTAGATTAAATGAATATATACAATTAAATATATTCTTTATAAAACATCTTAACATGGGTAAAATGGTTAAAAATTTTAAACTTACATTAGCCGAAAATTATTGTTACACCAAGTAAAATAAACGCAAAATTTGCAGAAACCCTCAAACTATCTTAAATTATTATAACTATATAAGCTATTGCATTGCTTTTAGATATATACTGCGTGTTGGATCGAGGTCGTAAAATCAGTCAATTTGGATAATTTTCTATAAATTAGCCGAGTTTTCATATTTTGGTAAACGAAAAATATAATTAAGGCAAAATTGTGATGTAGAATATTTTCCTTAAATGTCATAATATTTGTTAATCACACACTCTAATATTTGTTGACCTGCCATGCGTAATTATAGTTTTTTTAATGTTCTCATTAATGCGCACACTTTTATGAGTACATTTTAGGGTACGTGCAATAAGGAGAAAAATCGTTCTGTTTTAAATTTTCGATAAAACGCACATTTTCTAAAGGATATAGAACAATACAAATATTTATAAATTATTCATCTAAGTCTAAATAAATTTTATATTTATTAATTATTCTTTAACTTAAATTTTTATGTGTATTTCGACAATTAAAAAATTATGTAAAAAAAATTTGGTATAATATTTGAACTGCCTTATGTGCTTAAACTAAATTTGGCGAATTTTCAAAAATATGCGTTCATTTATAGAATAAAATTTTTAAATTATAAAAATTATACGAAATAATAATTCACTTGGCACGTGGCCTTAAGCGCGCAATGCTTTTCTTATATCCGCGCAGAAAAAAGGCATTTTAAAATTGCCGGTACGATATTTGGCTTTATAGTAAAGCGAGTGAAAATATTTGATTTGCGAATGCATCCCTCGAGGGACTTAAATCATTAGAAAATAATATAATTATTTTTCTCTAATATCCTATGGTTGGACAGGTGAAAAAAATTTGTAATTGATGGTGGGGCAAGCTTACCCGAACTTTGTAATATCCAAAATTAGTTAAATATGTTTTGGTTTGTATTTTAAAGTAGATTAAATGTTCTTAATGATTACATTTTTAATGAATACTTTTTGTAATATTCAAAAACTACTGAAAAAAATTATGACTTTTATATCTATCTTTTCTTTTAATTTATTCTAAATACAGAAATAAAATGAAGAAAGTATAAATCTTCTTTGGTGAGGTAGCATCTTATCAAACACAAAAATTTTTAATAATTGTCATAGCCAAGGCCTCATAACCCTTGTACTTTTAAAACGTTTTATAATAATAATTATTTAGCAAAAGGGGGGTGCGCACCAGGCTTACCCCCCTCTGAGTACGCCAATGATACGTACATTAAGTTCAATAGGATAATTTATTGTAATAATATATTACACAGGTCAACAAATTTTTGAGAGTTTTGAGCTAACAACAGAAATCAATCCCGCCATTTTGAGGATTTTCGCATCCTTTTATCATTTTTTCTAATCAAACTTAGTAAGTCAGCTATAAATATTGAAACAAAAAATAAAAAGAAATTGAAATTTTTTTGCATATCCACAGCAGCTAATTTGTTAAATTCAAACTTTAATTATTAAAAACGATAATATATCATGTCGTATTTATTTGAACGCGAAATATTCTGCATTATATAAATGCTCTAAGAGCTTGATATAGTAAAAAATATTATTGCTCATTATTTGAGATAATATATAAGTTACAAGGGATTTTAAAAAAAGGATTCTTATATTTTTTTAGGGTATGATTGAAGTCGCAAAATCTGTCAATTTTGTCAAGGCGTTTTTTTGATATGGACGGACCTAAGGAGCCGAATGCAAAATAAACTACGAAAAACGGAAAATATAAATTAAGACCATGGGGTTTTGACATTGATATTTGTGCCTGTGTTATATTATTAGGCTGACATATAATTTGTTAGTTTTTAAGAAGCTATAACTCATGATTAATGTTCTATGATATTCTAGGGCTCGTTTACACTAGATTTGGTTTAAAATTAGAAATCTCCGTCGGAATCTGAAAAACGAGCTAGGCCAGATTGGGCCAAAATTTAGAACGTGCCAGCTGGGCCTGAATTTATAAAAACGTATAATGACCGGACCGGGCTAAAGCTTTAAATATTTTATTGTCTTATTTTTTTTAACACAGGCAACCAATGGGAGAATAAATAAACTTTGACACTTGGTAAATATTTACCTAATGGTCTTTATATATTTTTTTGTATTTCAAATTTTCTTTTCAGATATTTTTTAAAGAATATTAAAAAATGGGCCAAATTTGGCTAAATTGATCGATTTTGGGATTTTAAAAATATCCTAATAAGAAAATTATTTATATTTAAAAAATTTGTAACCTTTTTATTAAAAAAAAGTATATTAAGCATATTAAGCTTACATTAACTTTAGGTTTAACAGAAAATTTGGCACTCCAACCTAAATAGGACGAAAAAATATCGTTTTTAAATAAATATTATTTGTTTAATTTAACAATCTAGCTGTATTTTAAATATAAAAATAATTTTCTTTAATATTTGTTTTTATACCTTTTTTTGTTTTCGGCCTAACACAAATTTTTTTCTATTTTTGGCCTAGCTCTAAAAAATATGGCCCGATATTTTTTATTAAAAACTATAAATTTTTGCCAAAAATAATTAATAAGGTAGTCAAATATACCTTTTATATCGCGTAAATTTGTCAATTTTGGCCCTTTTTAATAATAACTAATAATAAATAAGGCATTATAGAGATTAGACCCGGCCCAAAATTATTGTTTAAATTTCTTCAACATTCAGGATAACCGGGCTTTCGGGTCTCGACTTTGATTAAATTTGAAGACAAAAAAATCATTTATTTTTATAACATTTCAAAATTATTTATAGAATTTGTGATAATGGATGTAAGAAATAAGAATATATATCGAGGCCAATTATGATATTAATAAATCAATAATAAAGGTCATAAATCACTAGTTAGCTAAATTGATTTATGGAGGTCAAGTCATTTATGCATAAATTTGTACCGTAATATTTTAAGACAATCGGTGAGTAATTTTTAATACTTAATTAATCTAAATCTAATCTAAGACAGATTAATACACATAAGACTTACATTCTTAAAATTTTATCAAATAAATTAATGGATAAATATGAAGCTTCAGTTAAAAAATAATTCAGGTAAAAGAAGAACGAGAAAAATTAAATATGCAGATGTTAAACAGGAGAACAACAAAACTTAGGCTTTAGGGCTACATTTTGCTTATACACTTTATCATTTATAAATTGTATTTAATACATTGTTATTTCTTATTACTGGGGTTTAAATAAAAATCTTTTTAATAATTTAAAACAAAGAAAGAGCCTTTAAAAGGAAGCAGAGTAAAGAATATGTGTTTAATCTTCAAACATCATGAGCATACTAATTGTGATATTTCCACTTAGAGTGAGTAAAAAAAGAATCTCTAGGTTGAACGTTATGGCAGAAATTAAAAGAAGCGATTATTGATGGAATGTAAATGCTTTTATTTTAAATATAAAATTTTTTATTTAATTTTTTTTAATTGTGTATTCTCAAAGTCGTATAACGCAGCTCGACATTTTGAGAGTTAAGTTTGACCTGCCATCTTAAGGATATCTAAATTCGTTCAGCGATTTTCTAATCAAATATAAGCCAGCTATTAGACATTAAAAATTTTTAAAAAATTGTTTAAAAACTAAAAATCAAAAATATTGAAAAAATTATTATTATATTTAAAACAGCTTAAATATTATATTCAAACTTCAAATAACATTTTTGTTTAACCGTATTTTGTTCTATTTAGGTTAAGATGCTAAGTATACTTTAAAATTGAGCAATATAATTTAGATATGATTTCCCATTAAAAATAAAAAATTTAAATTACATAATTTAATTAACATGAAAACATTTTTATATTTAATTTAGGTATTTTCGGTCGTAAAATCAATTTGGTCAAATTTGGCCATTATTTAGATATTATAAAATAGCCAAGTTCTGAACAAACTATGGGAAGCGTAAAAAACATATGAGATAGATAAGGCCCTCAGGTAGATAATTTCTCTCCAGTTATAATTATCTTTTAATGACCCATTGATTTTTGTTTGTGTAATCAGTCAATTTTTTGCCATTTTTTAATTTTTATCCAAAAAATTAGAGGAGTTTTAAAATATTCGGTAAACGGAAATTATATTTGTGAAAGGCCTATCATGTAGAAGTTTTATAATTTTCGTATGACTCATTAACTTTTGTAGACATGTTAAAAAATTTTTTATTGTGCACCTTAATTTAACTTTCAAGATGGTAATTTCTAAATGCAGCGCCCTTTGATTTACAATGAACGCCTCGAAGATAACGCCTAGGTAATTGTTATGAATAAATCAACTCCGATATGGCGTTAGGTAATAAATAATTATTTGAGCAGCATTTATTACAAATATAATTGTTGAAAATTTACCGGAAAATTATTTGTTCCGTCATCATGACATTAAAATATTTGACTCTTATTGGTGAATGCTAAAAACGCCATGTTAATCAAAAATTTTAATATGTATAATTAAGGATTTAAATTAAATCATATATACATTAATGTGATTTATTGCCAGCACCTATATCTTAATACAAATATAATTTCAACTAAGGCTCTTGAACTAATAAAAATATAATCATTTATTATGCGATCGTTTATTTTATAAACATACACAAAACAAAATTTAAATTTTTACAGATATTTTGTTTCATATATATAAATATTTTTAATTTGAATTTTGACTGCTCCTTAAATTTTTTTATAACTAACATTTACCAATGACCTTATGCTCTCGTTAAATTTTATAATAAAGATTTAAAAATTAATTATTAAATTACTAAAATGTTGGGCTGGGTTTTCTATATTAGAGGAAAACACAATTGTAATATAAAATATATAGGTAATAAAAAAACTTCAACAATTGCATATTTTTAAAAACGTTAAATATAAAAATTAACTATTTTACAGAAACTTTATAAAAAAGTAAATATAAACTTAAGTGTCATATTTGTAACAAATTTATTTAATTTTTGTGCAAGGACGTTTGCAATGTTTTTACAATGTTTTGAATTAAGGTGTTTAATCAGATTTATTTTATAATTTTTGTAAAATGGATCTTTCTGGGCTGAGGATCTCCTATTTTAACATTTGTATATTAGATTATAACAGCGAGTTAAATTAAATGGTAAAAATTTAATCCACCATGCAAATTACCAATCGGTGCGATGCTGGCTGCATATTAGCGGGTTAAATTAGGGCCTAAGTGATAATTAATCTCCCGGACCGAACCATATCAACAAAGATATTCTTTAAGTCTCGCTCTTACATTAATTGATCTTGAGCTAATGACAAAGTCTCAAGAAAAGATGGGGAGTGGGCTACAAGATATAAAATTAACTGGATCAGACTCATCCCAAGCAAATAACATATTAAACACAAATTACCATTTAAATCCAATGACTTCTAAATCAAAGAATGCACCAGGCATCTGCCTTTAGTTCCTTAATCTTTAACGCAGTAAAAAAAATAATCAGTATCAATTCACCGCCAGAACACCTACTCTACAAATGACATAATTTTCACACTCGAAAATCCCCGGATATGAGCAATAACTTTATATTTGGAAAAAGGAGAAAATACGGCTTAAAAACAAACCAAAACTCCAAAAACAAAGATTATATTACATTTACAAATGTAGGTATTTATGCTATATTTTGACAATACCTTTTTTTGTTAATTTTGAAAAAATCAGCCCTGATTTAAAAAAATTATATTATTGTAAGATATACGGGCATGTTAGAACTGTAAATGTGAACAGGTAAACTAGTAAATGTAATCACGATAAAATTTTCCCATTACGGCACCCATAGATGTTAAGTATAACTTTGTTTATTACCTGTATTTATTATTACTAAAAAATATGCAAATAAATGTATTTATTGTTCAATATTTAAAATACAAGAACGGTTCTTTCAAAAATCTCCTATTTTAATTCTTTAAGAGTCAAATATTCTTTCAGATACTCAATTTACAAATTTGAGATAATTGCCAAGAGTCGTTTTTTGACAGTTAAACAAATCTGCATACTTCTTGAGCGTTCATGCCGCGTACCTAAGAGCCTTAATAACGATCTTATCTAAGTAAGGGCAAATTTATATTACGGGGTTTTCAAACAATTAAAACTCTGATCTTGATAGGATTCAAACCAAAAAAGATTTTATTAAGCATATTTTTTATTTTTTGCCAAATTTGTCACCTACTGTTTATGTCTTAACAAATGCCAATAATGACACTAACTGCCTCAGAACTCAGTTAGATCATACAAAAATTTTAATTAACTATTTTAAACTTTAGTCTCAATAGAAATAATAATTATAGTATATTTAAGAAAATTTTAAAAAGCAATTTATTTTTAAAGTTTTCTCACCAATCCAAGTTTAGATTAAAAATATGATTTTATTATAAATTTTGAACAACGACACAAAAATAATTAGTTTTTAAGTCTCAGAACAAGAAGTTTCATTCGTTTCATTTATAAATCCGAGGTGAACGGGTAAAAAAATTAGCTGCAAAAAAAAGAAGAATGATAATTATTGTTTTTACAAATTCTGCTTAGAGAAAAAAATTTAAATATTTTTGTTTGATTGTACAACTGAATTTATTTAATTCTACAAAAATTTTTTATTGGAAAACTAATACTTTAATAAACTTAGTAAATTATACAGCACCTCTTGCTATATTTGGTCATTCCTGTGAACAGAAATAAAATAAAATTTGTAAGTTACATGACCCCCCTTCTTTCTCCAGTCCCATTTAATTGTTATTGCTTAATTTAATTTGATTCAATACCATTCGTAATATAGTATCCCTTTTTTTGTAAATGTTAGATGATTTGTAAATTAAATCAAATAGTTTTATGACATATGTGAGTTAAGACATAAACACATACTTTGTTAAATTAATTATTTGGTAAACAATTTGATTATAAGTTACAAGCAGATAACCTATATAGTTATGATCAAACACCCCTTTATTGAATGCATCTTTATTATATAGTTTAAGTACCCTTCATATGTGTTCCTTTGTTCTGACACATTATCCTATTAAAAGTCTACTTGCCTTATGCAACTTGCTAAAATTTATTGATTTAACCTAGGTATTAAAAATATATTCAATAAAATAAATATACGAGGTGTATATGTGATTATTAAAGGTGTGAGTGCTTATTACAAACACAAAGTAAATGTTTTTCCTGCAACTCAGAAGCTAAGTTTCTAATTGCTTTTTATTCATTTAGAACTTAAAATATAAATACTAATAATTGTATTTTTTGTTAAACTATTGCTAATACAACTGTTTTATATTTTAAACCTAAATGGTCAACATCAATGTCAGAAAAAAGAATTTATTGACGCTGAAATGAAATGGTGACATGATGGCCATATCTCATATATATTTTCCGTTTTCCAAAGTTTCTTTACCTTCTTCTATTTTGTTACCATATCGATGGTCATTTTGACCTAATTGATAATGCGACCTCAAGAATACCCTCGAGAGAAAAAGTTTAAAAATTTTTTTATATTAAAATCACTTGTAACATATATTTATTATCAATAATGAGAAATTTTTTTTAATGTATCAAGCTCTTTCATCAACATTTAGATTATAAAGAATATGTGGCACCCCAAGCTAAATAGGACAAGGTATTTTATCGGTTTTTATAAAAATGTAATTTGAAGTTTGAATTTAACACTTAAGCTCTAGTGAATATACAAAATATTTATATTTGTTTTTAAATCTTGTTTGTTTTTAATATTTTTTTAATTTTCAAAGTTTAGAGCTAAATTACAAAGTTTGATTAAAAAACGATAAAGAATTTAATAATCCCTAAGCAGTTTTGGTCTCATAATTCACCAAAATTTGTTATGTCAGCGTGTACCTTATATTTCGCCTGCTAAATATTTACTTAACCCCAATATCCAAATTCTATTTTCGGCCTGAATATTTTAGAATATTTAATGCCCAAAACATATCGCCAGGAAACATTGTTTAAACGTGCAGTGTTTAAAACCTATTTTTAATCATAATTTTTTGCATAATTAAGCGAACAAATTATAGCTAAGCGACAATTTTGGCTAAGTATTGGTGACATTAGACTTATATGAACATTATATTTAATATGCTATTTAATCCTATTCATTTATTATTAAATGTCTTATTAAATTAGTTTTAGTACATTAAAAAGTGTTTCGGGTCATGTTATTACTATTTTTTTTTAAATCGCGGTGGCACAATAGGGCTCATATGGACCCCAACATATCTTAAATTTGAATATCTATAAATTATTACATTATATAAATTGATTTTCTTATTAATTTAAATAAATAAAACAAGTAATTTTAGATGTTGTCTAGATATAATAACATGTTATTAGAACTTAGAAGTTTTATAGGGGTCCGGGACTCCACATGGTTAAATTAAATGTTAAAAACCATGATAAAGCTTCAATATAAATCTAAACTAGAAATACAACTTTATTTTCTAGCTGTTTTTTCATTAAAATTTTAGTTAATAACACAGGTCAAAATTTTTTGAGAGTTATTAGCTAACTACAAAGATTAAACCTGCCTTAGGATCTTGAAATTCGTTTACCGTTTTTTCTAATCAAACTTAGTAGGTCAGCTAGAAGAAATGTCAAAAAAAACAAAACTAAATTAAAAAATATTTTATTAATATTCACAACAGCTTAATTGTTAAACTCAAACCTCAAATAATAGTTTTATTAAAAAAAATTTTATTTAAGTTTGGACGCGAAATATTGTTTATTATCTAAATGCTGATGTAAGGATATACTAAAAATTTTACTTCTCATTATTTGAGATGATAAATATAAGTTACAAGGGATTTTTATAAAAGATTCTTGAATTTTTTTAGGGTATTCTCGTGGTCGCAAAATCTGTAAATTTGGTCAAAAAAGCCATTATTTTGATATGGACGCTAAGGAGCCGAGAACGAAAGAAACTAGACGGAAAACAGAGAGGTCATGGGGATGTTTTAATGTTTACACAAACTTATTCTGAATGATATTTGTTGACCTGTGTATAAAAGGTTTGTATTAAATAATAAAATTAATGTTATTTCTATCTAAAATAGTTAAAATTAAGGTGAGGAATAGAATAATATAGTAGAGATCACAATATTTTAAATATAGAAATATTTAGTTTATTGCAAGATTTATTTATGTTTTAAGAGTTATATTTCGTATAAATAAAATCCACATCAATAATAATTTATATTAGTCTACCATGAAAATGCACGTTATTTAAAAACTCTTGAAGTTATAGAGGTTAATTGGGGTTTTTACAGATTTCAATGTAGTATATGTGTTACAATTTCTCACCCTAGCATTCGTGGGTTAAATTATTATTGTTATACAAAATTTGCTGTATTTTTTCTATTTTCATTGTAACTGTTATTCAATTCAGAGGTTAAAATATCATTATTTATTTTTGGGTGTTCAGAGTACAAATACGTTTGGGACTATGACTATACGCAAATAATATTGGCTATATAGACATACAATAATTACAAAATGTTGGACAGCCTTACATTAACTTTATGTCTTACAAAAATTCTAGGCTAACCTTACCCATCTTAACCCTCTAGCCTGACCCTAACCTTAACATAATCCTAAGCTACCCTAATCCTAATTATAAGCCAAACGTAAAGCTAATCCTTAAACTACCTAATCAATCTCATAATGATGAAATACTTAAATGACACTTCATAGATTTAGTTCATCTTTTTTGGACGCCGAGGATGTCACACTATGCACTACCGACTAAATATATGTTTTGAACGCTGGCATATCAAATTGATGCAATAAATTTTTTACTTGCTCTCTATGCGTACTAAAAACTTCTCCCCATTTAATAAAAATCCCTCTTCCAACAACCCCCCCCTCCCTTTATAATAAAAATTTTTTTGAGTACGACTTTGAACTTATTCATAGAAAACATACTTTTGATAATTCTTGTCATAAGGTCGAAAAAGTTTTCACATATGACAATACTTACTAATTTTTTTAAAGGCTGAGAAGCTATAGAGTTAACGGAAAAATAAATAATAAAAGAACTGAAACTAATCTAAAATGATTACTTTTAAATCTAAATTTTCGATTCGAAAAATAACTTTGCAAGGAAAAAAAATTAATATTGATCCGACTAGGAGTAAAAATATTATTCCAAAAATATGATGCAATATATGGTTAGCTCTGTTTTCTGTTAAATTTAATTTTAAACTATTGTTTTGTTTTCATTATTAAATTGAAACCTTAAAAATGATTGATACATTCCATAACTTCATGTTAAATTTAAACATTAATTCAAATCAGCATTCGCAAAATTTGCCAAGCTGTTTGATTTTGAAAACGGAATGCATTGAAAAAATAATCGGATGTCAATACATACGGAGAACGGCTCCATATATGAATTAACAGTTTATGGTACAACGGTAACTAAACATTTATGCAATATAAGCCGTTGGATTAAACTCGTGGTCATCCTAACCCGTATTAAAGCTAAACTTCATGATCTTCTTTGGCTCGCCCACTTTAAAAATATTAATTTTTTTAATATATTTAATTTCGGTTGTTAACTACCATTCTTTCATTCTATCGGCATAAGTAATCTGGATTATTCTCTTAGGCATATAAATAATTAGTAAGCTGCCTGGTGTTGCCTTATTGAGAATTTTAGCTCAAATAATTTGTATTAATAAAAAATTCGATAATTATTGTTTAAGTTATAGCAATCTATTTTTTACTTATTTGTTGATTTATATTTAAAACATATTAATTTTACCTTATAAATCTATACTATTACAAATTAAAAAATCCTAGCATGGCTCTTCAGATAAATTCTACTTACACCAATGTATTAACTAAATAAATAAAATTACTATCAATTTCTTCCACCATAGCTAAAAATATGTTAAACATATAAAAATACAATTTGTAAAGCATAATAAGAAAATATTTACTGTACAATAATTATTGTAAAAAAAAATTAGATTTGAATCTTTAAATTAAGCTAAATATTTTAATATACGAAAAAGTTGGTGAGACAAAATTTTGCTCTAATATTTTAAAATTTAGTCTTTATGTAACTAAATAAATGTCAGTACATTCAAATAATTTGCCATATAAATTCTACCTGCTTGATCTTCTGGTGTAGCTATAAATAAAATGTAATAAGAGCATTTATTTGATAGTATTAATGAGAGAGTTTGCAATTATACAAAACGCTAGGTAGAAATAAACATATAAACCTAATTATGAAAAAAGTCCTAAAATTTATTATTTATTCCGATAGCATAAGGCCAGAACCGTTCATCGTGTCCTCAATCAGGGGCCACATATATGAAAGCAGAGGAAGAAACGAGGAAACTAAAGCGTATTAATATTTATGTGTTTTAATTACAAAATTGCTTTTTATTTTTTTTTTAAATCGCATTCTTCTCTAACCATATTAAGCATTTTATGATTTTTAAATTACTAGGCTGACAACCAACACCTAAAAATATTTTAATTTTACAAATTAAAAAAAAATATTAACTAATCCGTTAAATTTTTCTTCTTAAAACAAAAAAAAATTGGTCGTTAAATTTAGCTCAATGTGCATTATTGAGCTCTTAAATTTTAATTTAGCCATTGGCTCCCCCCTTCCCCAAGCATGCCATATCCCCACCCAAATTAAAAATTTTTAGTGCATATCCCCCCCCCCCCAAACTAAAATACCAATTAAATATAAAATTAAATTACATTTAAAATATTTTTAAATATTTAATTTTAAAATCTCCCTTCCCCTCAAATTAAAATACTAGTTAAATATTTTTATTATATAAATTCATTACATAATTGTATCATTAATATAAAAATTTATTGCATATAATATATCAATAATATAATTTTCTTAATACCATATAATATATATGTTTGTTTATATAAACATTATTTATAAAAGTCCTTATGAATTTAGCTAATTTTATATCCTATTTATTTTTTTTCTCTTTATATTATTTTTCATAAAATGCTTTATCTTTATTTTTTCCATCATATAGATAAATGAATTTATTTTATCACAGAAAATATATTTATTTTACGTCACAAAAAAATTACAAAATTATTTTATATTCTACGTTCTTTTTTGGGAGGCAGTTATAGCTTAGTCGATACATGAGCTTAAAAATATATATGTTAAAGTACGAAAATAAAGCAAAAGTATGAAATATTCCGATATATAATAGGTCGCAACATATGATTTGGCAAAAAAGTAGAACGTTATTTCTTACAGTGCCAATAATAAATACGTGACTTTAAACGATTGATACGATCTTCAATGAAAGAAAAAAGTTGTCGAAAGATATTTAAATACAACCAATACTAAGAGCATTCGTAGCATCTATAAACCTCGTGTAATTGCTTAGAAAACGTTTGAGTACAACCGAGACCAAAGGAGAATTGCTTTGCGAGCAATCATTTTTAAAACACAAGAAAATCATTAAATATGAATGAATTAGATCACAGAATTTCATCAGAAATTAACTTTGCAGTTCATTTAAGGAAAACGAAAAAGAGCTTTGGGTAAAACAACGAGTTCTTGCTAATTTTAATAAAAGCGACTTTTTTCTAAGATTTCAGTTAATTTTTTTAATAATTAAAAAAATTTCTATCAATAGAAATACAGCATTAGTATAACGCATGTCAACAAATTTTTGAGAGTTATGAGCTAACTACGGAGATTAAACCTGCCATCTTAGGGATTTTCGAATCCGTTTACCGGTTTTTTCAATCAAACTTAGTTAGTCAGCTATAAACATTGAAAATTTTAGAAAATTGCCAAAAAAACAAAAGAGATTCAAAAACATAAATAAGTTAAAATTTTTTTTATGTATATTTACAACAGCTAAACTGTTAAATTCAATCTTCAAATGAAACTTTTAAAAAAAACCGATGATTTATTGTGTTTTATTTAAGTTTGGAGAATTATTTCGTATTATCTAAATGCTGATGTAAGAACTTGTTGTACTAAAAAAAAATTTTTTCTCATTATTTGAGATGATGAATATAAGTAAAGGAATTTTTATAAGAAAAAAAGATTCTTAAATTTTTTTGTTTTAGGGTATTCTCGATCTGTCAATTTGAAAAGGTCATTTTTCTATATGAATGGATGTAAGGAGCCGAAGCCAGAAGAAAAGAAAAACGAAATATATATATGAGGAAAGGCCATTATGGGGATAAATTCTTTTATGTTTTCATAAAATTCACGGTTGTGCCATTGAAATTTGTTGACCTGTGAATATAATAATAATTAACAATGTTAAATATAATTAATAAATTATAAACAGGAACTATATTGTATGTATTATATGAAAGAAGCAATTAAAATAAAATATTATATATACTAATTTTTAAAATCCTCTGGCCATGTGTTTTTAAAAAGAAAATAATTATTTTTCAAAATTTCTATTAAAATTGTTTGCCTTATGCTAATACTCGGTGAAATAAAGTTAATATTAGTTTACCAATTTGTTTAAAATTTCAAGGCTTCAGGACCAAAAGATCCAGAAGTTGTGGCAAATTGGTACAAAAATATTATCGAAAAAAAAACAATATTTCCTTGTCTTCAAAATTTCGGCATTTTAAATTGGATGAAAATTATAATTTGAAGGGGCTAGAGGATTAACACACGTAAAATCCCAAAATAAGGGTTTCCCCTCAGAGTAGTGAACAAGAGTTTTTCCATCCGGTCTTTTAGTATTAAAAGATAAACAGGTTCTAAAACACACGGTATGTTAGCCTTTTTGAGAAAAAAGGCGATAATGCAATTAACCTTATTTTGTCTCCTAATTGAATTCGACAAACAATGTAAGGGATGCCGACCAAAACTATCGGTGAGAGTCTTGCATTTACTGCAAATGTAGGGAGTTTTAAAATGAACTCTTAAACGCAAATACAAAGCATATTAAAACGCTTCGTTAGAAAGTAATTGATTATTTAGCCTACTAGGGAGAGCCTCTAACTATTCATGGCCAAGTGTATGAAAAGAGTGTTCTATGTAGGGATTTGTGCGTTGTGTTTTGACTCTGGAAAAGGTAAGCAAGAGAGTTTAACGCTAGACACATATCCCATTCTGTTAGATTACCCGTTTCAGGGTATGACCTGGTAGGGCTGGCCTCAAATGCCCAGGTATTTAAAGCTTGGAAAAAAATTTCGAGTTAAAATTTGTAATTTTAAAAATTGAATTTTTAAAAGATAAAAAGGGAGCAAGGAAAGCGACAAGCGCTATACTTCTGGGCGACCTGATCCCAACACTCACCTTGCCTGGTAGTGTAAACTGAACATAATTATTCAGATCGAATTTTAAATTACATAGATTTTCTTTTCAAAAATTAAAAAAATTTCGTGTTCGAATTTTTTGAACAAAGAATTAAAAACAAAAACTCTGGAAGTCCGGAAGCAAAATTGTAACTGAGGAATATTTGAAGAATTGCCAAAAGATTTAACCGCCCTCTTTTTAAAACTTTAAGAATAATATAAACCACCACTTACACCAAAAAATCGAAAAAAAATAACGAAAAACACATATAAAATTTAATAAACTCTTATAGTAAAATTTTGATAAATGAAAAATTTGTATTTTTGTAAGATTTTCCTGTCTTAACGTTCACGTGACAACAATTTTATTTAAATAAAATGGATTATATAATGTTGTGTGACCCAATCCAATATGTTTTTATATAATTTAGTTCTACCTCTAGTGCATGTAATCTTTATTGTGTTCAACACTCAAGTTAGGCAGCATTAAGTCTGGTTAGTAGTTGATGACCGCTAACGAATCCCAAAGCGATCCATCTTAGACTAAGCTTTAAGGTCACCGGCGTGTTAAATCTAATTTAACTCTGGGCTATAAAAGTTAAAATAGCCAAAGCCCTGACGGAACCGTCCTCTAATAGGGAAAAGGTTTGGAAACTTTTATATCTCTTTTTTATACCCGCTTGTGTCATCTAATTTTGTTTAGACAGGTTTAGATACTGAGAGTAATATGGACCCCGCGGTGCATACAACTCTAGAATAAATAAATAAAATGCTTAAGTTTTGTTTTACGTAATAATAAATTTAAATTTTTTTTTCTTTTTATATGAAAATTTGTAATAATAAAAATATGACAGAGCCAAGAAACAGGCAAGTGATCTTGTATTATGGTAATAAATCAAAAAATATATGAGTTAATGTGTTAAATTACGATGATAATTAAGGTAAACTCATTAAATATACTATTACATAAATCAATCATTTTAATTAATCCACTAAGACAAAAAGTCAATCAACTAAGACAAAATAATTATGTTTTTTGGTAGGATGTTCGCGGAAAATATGTAACTGAAGAATAGTTAATTAAATTTAAATGTTAAAAAAAGTAGAAAAAAACCATTAAATTTTCTTATTTGAAATGAAAGATAAGCTACATGTGATATCAATAAAACATAATTTTTTTTAATTTTTTTTCTTTAGGTATATACATAAGGTCGCAACAGTCAATTTAGTCATTTTTTCGGATTTCATCAAGAAATTACCAGTTTAAAAAACTTCGGACGAAAAATATTCAGATAAAGCTATAATGTGAATTGTTTCCTGAAGTTTGTTTTTCGTCGACTCACATTGATTCTTTTGATTTGTGTTATAAGCATATGTTGAATCATCTCAACAAATTTTTAAAGTATATGAACTATCTCTACAGACGGACTACATCTTAATGATCTTCAAAACCTTACCGTTTTTATTAATCAAACTTGGTATGCCAGCTATAAACATTGATATTTTTTATAAGGTTAATTAAACAAAAGCAAAAAATGTAAAATATTATACATCTAAACTGTAATTCATAGTATTTTTATTTTAAATCGGATAAAATATCATTTCTTAAATAGGTTGGGGTGCCAAATATTCTACACAACTTAAACGAAGGTTATTTTTCGTTTTGAAATTAAAAATAGAAACTTTACAGGGTATTATCAATTTCTTAATACATTAAGTATTTAATTTAAATTTTAGAATTTTTATGAACTCTGGTCTATGCATATTCAATTTATAATTATAATGGTTTATCAATTTAAAAAGACAATCTCGAAAAAATAATAAAATAAGATTGATGAGTCTACACCATGTTAAAATAGGTACGCAAGTTATTAAAAAATTGAGTTTATTTTATATGTAGGGATTGCAATTTGAGTACCTACATTTATTTAAAATTTAAAACAAGTTTGAAAAAATTATTCACAAACTATTATATAATTTGTAAAAAATTGGCTAAATATCGATTTTAATCAATGAGGAAAGTGAGCTCACCTTAATTTGACGACAAAAATACTTAGTTTAAATGCTCGAGTGATATTTTAGAAATAATAAAACAGGAGCTAGTCATGTTAAAAAGACAAAAAAAAAATGTAATTCGAAATGATAACATTTGAGTAAAGCTACGTGATAATAATATAAAATGTTTGATATAATTGGGGTAATTTTATTTATGTCAAAAAAATTAAGTGCTATTGTACATTTGTAATTTTAATAGTTCTATTTAAGTAACTAAATATGAATAAGTATTAAGGAGATATAAACACTAAATAGCGTACCAGGATTTTTTGAAGGGAGTTTGTGGAGGATAAATTAGAAAAATTTGGAGAAACATTTGGGGTATGCTGTCATATAGGCCTAATTTTTATTGCATGTACGTTTCGCAGGCATGTTATTTAGCAAAGAGGGGATGTACAATAAGTTTACCTCTCCCCTCTAGGTACGTATATATATTTGTTAATTTCTCTAAATGTTTGAGTTTTACATAAAATCAACTTATCATTTTTTTAAGCCTTTACTAAGCGGTGCCTTTTTTAGATCTCAAAAGTTTCTTACGCCATCTTGCAAATTCCAGGACATTAATCTAGTTATTCTATTTACAAATGGTTGGGGGGGGGGGGGGGGGGGTTAATTATTACACACAAAAAAAAGATAAATAAAAGAGACTAGACCTGCCATCTTTTCAATTCTGTTTACCATTATACCAACTTTGTAAGCCAGCATTTTTTAAATTAAAAAATATTATTAAAAACAAAATTTAAAAACAAAATTTAAAAACAAAATTTAAAAACAAAATATATTGAAAAAAACTTATATATAAAACAGTTAAGCTGTTAAACTCGTAAAATGATATTATTATTTCAAAATCGATAAATATTATGTTTTATTTAGGAGATACCAAATATTCTGTGTAGCCTAAATTTTAATGTAAGAGCTTGATGTATTCAAACATTTTATCTTTATTTAAAATGAAAAAAGCTACATGTGACAGTGATCAAATTTTTTTTTTATTTATTTTTTTTAGGTATATATTTAAGGTCGCAATCAGTCAATTTAGTCATTTTTCGGATTTCATCAAGAAAATACCGGTTTAAAAAAAATTTCGAGAAACGAAAAATATTGAATATGGGGCTATTATGTGATTAATTTTCTGAAGTGTCCTATTTTTCGTTTCATTGATTTTTTTGACCTGTGTTATAATGTTGAATCACCTCAACAAATTTTGATCTAACTTTAAAGACGGACCTGACATCTTAATGATCTTTAAAACCATAGCGTTTTATTGTCCAACTTGGGATGCCAGCTAAAAACCTAAATATTTTTTATTAAGGTGTTAATTAAATAAAAAAGCAAAAATTTGTTAACGATAAATATCGTTTTTAAATAGATTTGGGTGCCAAATAATCTATAAAACTTAAATGATGGTGGATGTGAAAGCTTGATATACTTTAATTTTATTTCTCGTTATGAAATTAAAAATAGAAGTTAGTATTTTCGAGGTTTCAAAAAAAGTCAATTTGGCCAAATTTAGCAACTTTTTCGGTTTAGCCATTAAAACTGCCGTGTTTGGGTTTATATCGAAAAACGGAAAAAATAGATGAGATAGGGCCATCATATAAATTATCTGTCACATTAGGTGTTCAATATTTTTGTCGACCTGTAATCTATTAAACTTAGTCAAACCTTTTTTCAATAGACTGCTATCCATAACTTAATTATAATTTCTTGGGTTTATATCTTATATACAAATTACATAATTATGTGCATCCCCTTTTAAGTTTTTATTAAAATAAAATAGAAAAAGTATCCAAAAATAAATTTCAAGCATATTAATAATAAAATTTAACCTCTTATTCATTTACATATGTTATAATATTATGGACAGCATGTTAATAGTTAAAAGATATTAGACAACAATTTAGGCATTTGATATTTCCTAAAAAAGTTGTCAAAACATAGGTGCTGTAATCTCGTTTAAATTTATGATGGTATATCCCTTTTTATTACTCCTGTCTAAAAATTTGACGAAATAAAGAGAAAATTTAATGTGAATGAGGGAAAAAATAACCATGCTGATATCGTTGTCAACGATTCTCCCATAATTAGTTTTATTATATTTCAGTCTTAATTATTAATTATCGTTTTATAGCAAGGAGATTTAAAGTTTTAACCCTACCTTTTTCTAATTTATTTTGCTTCAATTAAAAACGTCTAAGGATATATGAGCTATGATCAAACATAATATCGAAATTTATCCTTTAACCGTTTCTAATATTGTAAGCCAGCTATATAAATTAAAAATTTTTTAAAAATATTAATAAACAAATATTCAAAAACAAATATACGCTAAAAATTATTATATATTTTATAATGAACTGGTTAATTATGTGTCTAATATGAATAAACCTTATTACCCGCTAAATTTGAATATCTTGTTAACGTTCTTGGACTACCGTAAAAAAAGGGAAGGTGTCTAATATGAATAAACCTTATTACCCGCTAAATTTAAATATCTTGTTAACGTTCTTTTTTAAAATATTTTATTTCTAAATTTAAATCTTGTTAACGTTCTTTATTAAAAACATTTTATTTCTAAATTTGAATATCTTGTTAACGTTCTTTCTTAAAAACATTTTAATTAAAGATTTGACTCAACATTTCACTTACTTCTTTCCAGTCGAGTATATACAATTTTTTTGAATAAACAACCTTTAGCTAATATTCTTATTAACGTCAATATATATATGGCCGACGTTTATATATGAAATATATAATTTCTTTATACTTATTTGTCCTCTTTTTTTTAATAAAGTCATTACCCTTATATTTCAATATTTATATTTTAGATACTATAAATATTTTTATTTTGGACCAATAAAATTGTTTTTTAGGTTGGAGTGCAAAAATATTTTATAACTTAATTATGTAATAGCTTCAAATATTAATTATTTTTATTTCCCATGAATTTAGTTAGGTAAAAAAGTTATAGATTTTTCAATACAAAAAATTTATTTTTAATCTTTTTGTTGGAATCTTGTGGTAGCAAAAACAGTCATTTTTGCCTGTTTTGACTATTTTTTGATGTTTATGGGCCTTGTCAAATAAATTAATCGCAAAACGGTAGAAATATAGAAGACCAACATGTAGATTGTGTTCTATTAAAATCAAAACTCTGGCCACATTGACTGAATATGAACTGTTAAATTAATTCAGTTATTGTGTAAATAAAAAGTAAAAAAGATTTGACTTCTGAATAATATTTATCCACCAATCAGGCACGATTCTAGCTTTTCCAATTTTCTGCTGAAGATGACAAAAACAATTTTCTACCCCCCCCCGGGGGGGGCCCCCCCCCCCCCCCCCCCCCCCCCCACGAGTTTTTTTTTGCTCCCCCTAAATTGTAAAAGCTAGAATTGGGCCACTTTATCAGATATTAGAAAAAAACATTAAACTCAAGCATTTATTAATCTTCTCAAAGGATGCTATGTTGCCAGTGCATAAAAATTTAAATGAATATGACTAAATCTAATTTTTATATTGTACGATTGTTTAAGTAAGATGGGTAAAATCTAATCCTCAGTTAATATTTTGCTTTTCCATTTTCTTAATGGCGAATAAATTATAATGTTTTTTACAAGAGGCAAAATTGGTATTGTTATTCTCTTATCTTATTTGTAAGTTAATCTATTAGTTAATTAAAATAACCTTTTTCATATTTTAATCGGCCTTAAAGTAGAATATACTATATATGCAGGTTCAAAAGATTTTAATATAATTATCGAATTTAATTTTGATTGCAAATTTGAGTAAAAGACACAATATTTCAATAATTTAGATCGTCTTAAATTTAATAAATAATATGTTAATTAAAAAAAATGCACCTTGCCCTAATTTACCTATATGTTTTAGCTGATTGTAATACTAGTTATTTACATTGTTTTTTTCCATAAAAACAGAGTAGCTAACCAGGTTAATAAAATTATTTTTAACTTCGTTTTGTAAGTCTTGCAAACCCAAAGCCTGATAAATTGGGTAAAACCTGACCAACCTGCGACCGTAAATGTGGGCAGCATTTATGCTTAATAAAGTGAGTGAAAATAGGAGGGCATGGTTTTGCTTTACCCCAGTATGATCTTCTTTGATTAAGGCTCCAAAAAAAGTTGGCGTATGAGCCCTGAGGGAGGGGGGGGGGCATAAAACTAGCCTATTTTTGACGAGCGATATAGCAGAAAATTGTTGAAGAGCGTCCCATGCGCTGATTCTCTGCTATATTATGTGGCTTATGGCACAGCTAAAATAAATTAATTATAAGAACCTGAAAGAACTGCATTATCACCTTTATAATAAAAATATTAGAAAAAGACATTTAAATAAGTTAATATCGGTTGTAATTTTTTCAGACATATAATCAGATCAAGGCTAATTCATATGCAGATTCTTTCTGGTAATTTTTGTTAAAACGATTAGACCTAAATTCTAAAAATTATCGAATATAGTTTTTATACAATTACACATATTTTTATGCCAAAAAACAACTATAATGTTAGAAAACTTATATTGTTTAATTTATTGGGAGCGGAACATTTTAATCCAACTGTGAATATGGGGCTTTAAATTATAAAATCTAATTTATTTCGGGTAAAGTCATATTTGTCTAAGGGCGCTTTGATAGCTAATTCTAATAAATTTTTTTTATATATAAATCATAAATTTTTTAGTGCTGGATTGACAGTTTTTAAAGTTTTCTATACAAGAAAAAAAATTTTTAATTTAAGGAACATTGAGGGCTTAAAAATACTTTTACCAAATCTTACTATTTTTGTAACCTACAAAAAAAAAGATTAAGCTTATTGTCCGCTACAGTTTAATAACATTCGCAGAATTTTAAATTTTTGTAGATTGTGTTATATTTAATTAAATATGAAATTTTAAATAATGCTTACTAGCTCGGACTTCTTTAAATTCTTTAAAGAATTAATTATCATTGTGTAAATATCTAATCATAAGTTCGCTGCTGAGAATATTAAACATTTAATTTTTACTTAGTAAATTTCTTTTTGAAGAAATCTTTCGTACACTTAACAACCAATGCCGAAATATAATTATATGATATAAATTCGATAATATAATAATATTTGTAAAGGAAGGAGGTACAATTATAAATATATTAACTTGATAACATAACTAGCTTGTTTTTTTTTAAATATTAACAGAACTATTTTAAAGATGACCATAGGTGAATTATATAAATAAAGGTTACAATTAAATTTTTAGCTAATTATTAATAGTTATCCACTTAAAATTTTATATATACAAATTTAAATTGTGAACAAAACATATAAATTAAAAAAATCAATTGAGTTGGGGTAATACACCCCTTTATCAAGTAATGATTTAAGAATAGATTTGGAAAAGTGTAAAATTAAATCCAAAGTGTTTTAAATATGTCCAATGTCGTATATCACAAATGTTAAAAAATAAATAGGCTATGAGAGATAATTAAAAGGGCAAATAAATTAAAAAAATATTTAAATTTTTAAATAAAATAGTTTAATTTTAATTATTAATCGAATGTAAATGGGTACTAAATGTAAAGTCGCCTTGTTTAATACAAAATTAAAAAAAAAATTTCTATATGGGAATTTTTTGGTATACAAAGCCTTCTAAAAGCTTTTTATATTTTTATTTACCTGTGTTTTTAAATGGGATATAGGTGATGTTCTGTTACGACATATTTGGTTATTTTTAATAACGGACTCATGTCCATTTGCCCTTATTTACGGCTTAAGAAAAATCATAATCAATAGAGTTAAATTAATAAACACCATTATATAGATTTCGGTTGCAATTAGTTTGTTTAATGATATAGAAGACTTAGTTGGCTTATGATAAGCATTTACAGAAGTCTTTAAAATGTTGATTATTTAGGCTAACGTGATAGATAAGTCTTCTTGACTAATCAAAATCATTTTTCATGTAGTTAAACATGATGGTGTTAATAATAGTGTGATTATGTTTATATAAATGCTGTAAATTTGAATTTTTTAGGATTGTTAGGTCAAAAGTTTAGGCTTATTTTTTGTTTGTTATTTATAGGACTGTATAACCTTGCTTAGAAAATTCAGTTAAAAGTTATTTAGTTTAGTGACTTAATACTTAAATAATAACTAGGTAAGAGCGCGTTTTCATTTGTTTTTACAAAAAATATTGAAAATTCTGAAAATTATTATTAAATTTAAGTTTTAAAATCAAAAATAATTAATTATTAATTTACAAAATCTAACTCTTGGAGCAGTTGCTCTAAGCATTTTTTAGAAATTAAAAGAGTCAAAAATTGTAGTATGAAATTAATTTTTTAATTTTTTTATATTTCCCAACAACCTCAGGCTTGACATTATAACAATGTTTTTCAAGCCTAATAGCATTAAACTACACAGAAATGTCTTAAAATTAATTTTTTTAATATTTTACAATTTTATCCTATCTTTATCTTTCCGTCTTTTTTTTAAATTTTATTCCAGCCATTTAGACGGCATAATACGCTAATTTTTACAATCACTGAAATTAACCCCGGTCAAATTAGTTTTTTAGCCTTAACTGTATTTACTCCGAGAATTAAAGTTATATAGGAATTAACAAAAAACTTAAAAATTCACAAGCTTATTAACGGAAATATGTGTTCAATTTTAAATAGCTTCTTATTAATTACAAAAGCCTCTCTTATAAACATAGTTTTCTTTATTACATTTGAATTACTTCCTTTAAAATGTAGATATATTTAAGTTTAACTAATTTAAAATAGATTAATAGGCGTTTTATTATACAGAATAACAAATTTTTGAGAGTTATGAGCTAACTATGGGCATCAAACCTGCTATCTTATGGATTTTCAAATCCGTTTTCCCTTTTTTTTTAATTAAACTTGATTAGTCAGCTATAAACATTAAAAATTTTAGAAAAAATGCCAAAATAACAAAAAAGATTTAAAAACATAAATACATTAAAATTTTTTATTTGGATATTTACAATAGCTAAACTGTTAAATTCAAACTTCAAATAAAACTTTTATTAAGAACAGATAATTTTTTGTGTCGTATTTAAGTTTGGGCGCGAATTATTTCGTATTATCTAAATGCTGATGTAAGAGCTTAATATATTAAAAAATTTTATTTCTTCTTATATGAGATGATAAATATAATTTACAAGGGATTTTAATAATAAATATAGATTCTTAAATTTTTTCTTTTTAGGGTATTCTTGATCTGTTAAGTTGTTTAAAGGCCATTTATCAATATGGACGGATGTAAGGAGCAAAGCCGGAAAAACTAAGAAAAACGAAATATGTATATGAGAAAAGGCCATCATGATATATTATTTTATGTTTTCAAAAAATTCACGGTTGTGCCATTGATATTTGTTGACAGGTGTTATTTACTAATTTATGTTTTAATTAAGAATTATTCAAATATTGAGAACGAAATTATTTTTATTAATTCTTTAATGCGTTAATTATTATTTTAATTAAATCAACATATTATTTTTAAATTTTTTGAATATTATTTTTTTGCAATTTTAAAAGTACACGAGAACCAAAAACAAGCTTGATAGGTTAAATATTAATGATAACGTTATAAAATTAAGATTAATAGAATTTTTATTTTACCTTCTATTGCATTCTTTAAACCTTTAAAATAATTATATATTATAAAATATATAAATTCAGAGTTCATTCTTATTTTCGAAAATAACTTTAAATTCTGAAAATCAAATTATCTATTTTTGATATAATTTTATTGTAGCAAAGGTAATTTTATGCTAATAATAAGAATTTGCGACTTTTTGTAAAAATGCGTTTAAATTTTAAGATTTTGCAGAACTGAATGAAAAATAAACACCTGCCTTGCTTACTTAACAATGTTTAACACCAGTGTCTCCTACTCCGGGGGGGGGGGGGGGGGGGGGTAGGAACCAAGCGGTTCTAAAAATTCGGCCGAGGGGGGTAGGTATTTGAGGGGGGTAGGTATAGTTATGGGGGGTTTTTTAAAAAGGAGGGTAACTATAGCAGTCAAAGTGGGTAATTTATTTAACAAGATATAATATTTTTCTCAATTTTTTACACGTCTACACACAAAACATGTATAACACTGGTCGACACAAAAGGACTTCATATTTCAGGCTAAATACTTTGAACATTTTTCTAGCGCAGTTTTTTCTGCTAAACATCATGATGCTTTCCATTTTTTCCTATCTGATCTAGTTTTTATTTTATTTGCTACTATTGTCAAAAAGTACCTTTTTGGCATATTTTTACCTAAATTTACTACATCAAAAAAATTATTTAAAAATAAAAATTTTTATATGTAAATGTAGGTTGAGAAGTGATTTTAAATTATACTATTTTTTTCAATTAGCTTTTTTATTTTATATATATTTTAGATTGGAAAAAAAAAATTTAAACGCTCATATAAAAATTTTTTTAATAATTATTAAAATTTTTTTATAGTATTCTAAAATATTAAAATTATAATAATTATGTTGCTAGATCGAAAAATGTTAAATAAATAAAAGAAAGTGTAACAATATACTCTTAGGCTATATTTTTATTTGTAAAAATAAAATATTAAATATATAAAATTTTACTCACAATAACAATCTCCAGCTGTAGCGCTGAGAGATCAATGAGCAAGATAAAATTAATTAAAACTTCTCTTCGTAACATGGGAGATATGTTTAAAATCTCCTTTTGTTATAATCTGAAAAGCACATTTTATTGCAGTTAGATAATGACTTAATTATCAATAATTTTAAACATTTATATCATTATAATAATTCATTATAATAAATAAAATTAAATTGATTTGAAGTGGCTGCTTATAATCAGACAAAAATTGGGTGGGGGTGGGGGATAAAGTTACCCCCGAGATTTTGCCGAGGGGGGTAGCTTCCATGAAATTTGGGGAGTAGGAGACGCTGTTTAGCACTATTTTTTGTTCGCTTTTAATGCAGTTATGTGTATGCAAAGTACCTACCAATGACAAATATGTCATTAAAGGCGCCTTTATTTTGCAAAATAATGGTTAACGAAACCCTCGTAGAACAATACCATAATATTGCACTTTGAGCCATCAATAACTGCGACTTAACATTGAACAACGTCAATTAAAATCTACAATAAGAATATTTACCCTAATAGCCAGAAACATCTTAGATTAAAGTAGGGGAGACCCGGGCGAAATAAACATATTTTTGCAAAATCGATGCAATACCCACATTTTACATCTTTGGTTTAAATATTTAAATTAGAGATATTTCATTATTTTATCTAAATTAGGTAGTTAAATTAAAAATACTTATCACATTTAGGAATTATGAGTGGTAAAACAAAACTAGTGTTACTAACCATTTAGCCCCATATACAGGGTGAAATGATACATTGATGGGGCAAAATGAAAGTTGACATAATTAACAATATGTTTTGATTATATTTAATTCTAATTAATTTATACATATATATTTTTATTTATAAAATTTATTAATTAATTACAAATAGGGCATATAAAATATTTATCGTATCTTAAACTTTTAAATTGAGCCCATTCGCTACATTTTGTGCACTGGAAGCTGCTCTTGGGACTTCCTCTTGAATAAGTTTTAAAATGTCATATAATCCAAAGACCCTTTTATATGTATGAAAATTTCAATGTTGATATAAAATTTCTTAAGTGGGCCAAATACATTTAGGGGTTTTAGCTTGTGGGAACAATGGGGTGGTAATGTAACCATGTCTTTAATAAATTTAATTACCTTGATAGATATGTGGGATTTGATTATCCTTAATAATCAGTGCCTTATCATTAAAATAAAACAACTGGATTTTTATTAGAGCATTAGACATGCTTTACAAACTCATCCCCTTTCACCTTGGTAAATTCCCACAGCCTTGGCTACCATAGGCATTAATCAAATATTTCTGCTTAAATCTCTTAGGAAAGACAAAAAAAAGGTTGCAATTTTTCCCCTTTTGCATTAATAGTAATGCATATGTTAACTAAATTTCCTCTTTCTGCTGACATTACTGGACATTTGTAAACCTGCTTAAATCCTTTCTGTGCGATGATTTTAGATGGTGAATGCACAGTTAACAAACTTGTAATTGAAAATTGTGTTCTTCAAAATGATAAATCCCTACAGCCTCTTTATTTATTATTTTTGCCAAGCTTGTATTTTCTGGACTTCTAAGAGAAATTGTTGGATGCCTTTAAACAACTCCATTTATTATACTTCTTCAGGTGATACAAAATAATTTAGCAGCATATTGAACATGATTTACAATATCTGCTCTTTATCCAAATTGAACAATGTTTTTCCTTTAGATTATGTAATATTGAACTCTTTAGCTATTTTGTATAATGATTTTGATTCTTCCGTGCTAGAAATTCTTCTTAAAATAACGTTTCATCAAGTTTCTTTTTTTTCTCCTATAAGTTTGCATTTATATAAACACTTGTTTGGGGTGAAATATTTATAATCATTTCACCCCACGAAAACAGAGCTCAGTAATTAAAAGATTAATTATTAATAAAATGTAAGATAAAAATAGGATTAAAAATTAAAATGAGAATGATTTTAAAAGAATGTGTATATTAATATTACATTTAACTCTATTTTTTATATAAAACAAAATATTCAAGCCTAACAACATAAATTTTTTACACCCAATTTTGTATTTATCATTGGTAATTTTTTCTATACCCATACATAATATGACTAAATAGTTGGTGTACTCAAAGATCTAAATTATATCTGAAGTTTAAGAAAATATATTTATTTTTGGGGGAGAAAATACATTTTTTATTTCGCCCATCTGATCATTTCGCCCTCGTCTCCCCTATAAATAAAAGCTTTCCCTATTTAAAAACCCAATCTAACAATTTAAATAAAAAAGCAAAGGCAGGCAATTTACGTGCTAATTCAGTCTCCATATCTAATAATTATTATTTAGATAAAAAGCCCAAGGTATTATCATTTAAAAAATGCGCTCTGCAAATAGAAAACAATAACTAAAAATATTTAAAGAATTAGAAATTATTTCCCCTTATTTGTCTATTGATTCGGTATAATTCTCACACCTAATAAAACAAAACCAGTCCTGAAATATCTTGGTTCTTTATTGTTTTTCATATAAAATTTGATTTTATTATTCACAGTATAAATCTCTTAAATGATTATATAAACTTGAATCAAAACTTTCTTTTTCGTTTTAGGCAATAAAATTTATGAAAAACAAAATAGACTAAAAAACCTAAATGCAGAAAAAATGTTGTGTTGTTAAAAATATATTTAAATTACTTATTTTAATATTTTATCCAGGTAAAAAATATCATTTAGTAGGTTAGGCCGAAACATTTTTTAGCAAATAGACATTAGAGCATGATTTAGGCTAATGCTTTATTATTTTAGCTAAAAAATTAAAGTTTCTATTAATTTAAACATGTAACATTATTTTTTCTTATAATTTTTCTAATTTTGTTATTTTTTTGTTTTTACGGATTGCCTGGCCGTAGTAGGATTAAAAAAAAATAATAAGACATATAAAAATATGACTTATAAACTTCGCTAACCTTCATATATATAGACTTGTGAAGTAAATATTTATAAATTTAAATTTACTAAACTGTTAAGGTTTAATTAATATTTATGTCTTGAATTTCGCAAAAATTTTAAAGAATTTGTGTGTCATTCTTAATTTTTTCGAAATTATATTAATCGTAAAATTATACTAGATGAGTCAGATAGATGTTTTCATTGAGTTTTGCCATTAATAAATATATTTCGTAATTAATAAAGAATAGTTTTAATAAATAAAATTATCCAATTAATTTTATTTTGTAATAATATTTTAGAGTTTTGTAGTAAGCTATTTTGTAATTATTTAACGCCTATTTCGTTATTTAAAATTAATTTTCTAATTATAGTTTTTAGGTTTTCTCATGTTTACATGAACTAATTTTAAGAAAACAAATTTACACTTAAATATTTCCGTATTTATATAGGACATTCAATAATTTTACATTTTTATTGTAAAATTAGATAAGAATATAAGTTGAGGCCTGCATTATTATTTAGTTATATTTGAGGTAATTACAAAATTAAAAAATTTAAAAAGGGTAGACTATTAAATACTCGTAAAAAAATTTAAAATTTTTTTATTTGTTTTTAAATCGATATTGGGTTACTCGGACCAAGACTAATCATACTTTAAAATTTTTAGCATCATGGTAGTTTTTTAATAATATAGGATTTACCTTTAATAACTAAAATAATACTTTTGGAAATGCGAAGTGTGATTTCAAATGCATTTATCTCTAGCCGGCATTTTTTAGAGCAATATTTAGGTTTGACGATCCTGGCTAATTTAACCGAATATTTTATCACCTTAGATTGGGAATCGGATTTACTCCGTGATTCACCTATTCGCCCAATGTGATTTAGGTAAGAAACTTAGAGATTATTTTAAATCTGGAAAAATGTTTTATTTGTTATAAACTCTTTCACTGTCATTGATATCGGTAACCCATCATCGATTAAAAACACACTATAAAAAATAAAAATTTGTCGTTTTTATTTACCCTGTCTTTTAAAAAATTCCAAAATAAGACTAATATAATGTCTAAAATTAGCCCCAAAACATTGCTCTCAAAAATATAAATAACTTTATAAAATGATAACTTTGTTAACGTGTTTCAAGAACCTTTGAAAATGGTTTGCTGAGCTTGCTCAGACTTTATTTAGGGTCGGCCTGGTATTGCACTTACCTTGGCCTAAGCATAAATGAGCGAATTACTTAAACTAAATAAATATTAGAACTTCTAAGTCTATAACTTTTCTCTATTATTGCATCTCTTGGTCAATTTTCTCTCAACACTTTTTTAATAGGATCATATATTTAACTTCAAACCAAAGATGATATTATTTACTACAAAAGCTTTAACTAGAAATATTTAAACATAATAACACCGTTTAAAAACACTTTTGTATTCTAATTTTTAAAAATTTTTGTTAATTATTTCTTCCTCCCCCCCCCCCCCCCCACCCCTACTTTTAATATATCAATAAGATTTTTTATTAATACTTTTTTAAATTTTATCCTCTATTTTTACTTCACATTCATGTTTTATATGCTTACATTTTTTTATTCTTCTTTATACCTAAATATGTCTTTATATTAAATTTAAACTAAAGAACTATATTACAAATACGAAAATAAGTTTATCAATTACGATATAGGCATAATTTACGAAATAGTTATACATGAAATAGGTTTTAATAAAAGTTATTAATATTGGCTATTAACATTATACCTCCAATTACAATTTTTTTTATTAATTACGAATATTTTTAATAACAATTAAACTAATTTTTTGAATGACGATTCAGTGGAAGCGACTGAACATTATGTGTTAAGTTATTTCAAAGATCAACTAAGTTTGATGAAAATTAAAACTCAAGCATTATTTAAAAATTAATTAAATTCTTAATGTAGTCATTTGCAATACACAATCATTAAATAATTTTGAGCTAAAAATGTTTGTGTTTTATAACTTTTCCTAATTATATTAAAAAATCATGTATCACAACCTTAAAGCAGCCTAATTCTAAATAAAGACTTAGTTTCTGATCATTAATAAAATTATTTTTGGGTTAAAATGTAAAAGGTACTACCTTCAATGTAATCTAAAACAACTGGTAAAAAAGATATCCTGAAAATTTGCTTACGTTTATAAGAATATGAATAATGATAAACTACCGTAAATTATCGTTAATTTAAAGAATTTATATTTACTATTACACACCAAAAAATGTTAATGGTAATATAAGACCTTAAATAGTTCAAAAGCTATTTTAATTATTTGTTAGTTAACTCTGATAAAACAAGAAAATATTAATAAAATACCTTCCACTTTTTCTATATAAATTAGGGTAAACTTATTTTAATCACAAGATGACATCTTTAAATGAGTTGCGTTTGATAAATGTTCAATTAATTGGTATACTTAATAAAGCTTTCAAAAAGACTAATCCGGAACACAACTAGTGTCGCCCAAATATATTTTTTAATATTTATTAACCCATAACAACATTTAGCGATCAAGCGCTAAAGTCCTGCCTGTCACTCACTTAAATCATAGGTCTTAGATCAACTTTAATACTAGTTTAAAATGAAAAGAAAAACTTTATTAGTCGATATAACATGTCTTGTTTAAGAACTTTGTGCTAATGACTGTCAAATGACTTTTTGCAACATCTAACGTAGGCTTTCTATATCTACGTGTAGGTTTCAATTGACGACCCTTTTCTGTTTTTGTTTGCAGTTTGAGCGAACCCCAATCAGATTTTAACCCCCAAAATTCACATCAATACGATGAAAACATTTTAATTAAGGCTTTCAGCTATTTCTTTTTTTTTATTATTTTTACTAATTAAGGGTTAAGTTTATTTAAACAACATGCCATTTCATTATAATCTTCCCAATTAAAAATATATATTGTGTAAATATTTAAACATTTTTGGGTCTCATTACCACATTTAAATAATAATATTTCCGAGTTATATAATTAAACATCCCAAACGTATTAGAATGAGAATTTATACGTCTTAGGCCACATGGAAAATCTGATGAGAGTTTGAAATATTAATCGGATTAAAAGAGTCATAATCCAATATCATTAATAAAATTTAGGGTAGGGCATTCGCATTTTAAATAATGTTAACAAGTCCTTGAAATTAAAGCACTTGGTAATTGTATTTTGTTATCGATTAAGCTTTTTACCCCCTTGCGCTTCTAGAAAAAAGGGAGAAAAACACACAATAACCTGCGGCCTACCTGACCCAAAACATACATTTGGCTATAGGGCATATGAATTCTAAGTTGTACAATCGTAAATATATTTTTACCTGTAAAAGGCCAAGTGGATTAGACCCATCAAATTTCGTTTTGCTGCATTTTAAATTTTAACTGGGCCCTCCACGGTCAATATAATCTTTTTAAAAAATAGGCAATTTGTGAATTTAAAACAAAAGCTTAAGTCATGGCGCGATCGATCCTATAAACATTTTCAATGTTTATGGAAAAATTCTAGCTAAATAAATTATTTCTTGGAATATGAAACTGAACATTTCTTTATATTTTGAGCAATAACTAAAGAGTAAATTTTTCTTGTTATTACGAGCCTATAAAATGTATAATTAGTGTTTCTATAGGAAATAAATTATTTTGTTAGTCGTTTGCTAGTAGAGTCCTAGAATTTCATTCTAAGCACCTAGGCTCAATTTCCAGTGATGTCTTTTTATATTTTCATTTTTTAAAAATTATTGAATTTTAAAAGTATAGATAAGATTGAATTGAATAATAAATAGTTTTTTTATTAAATTTTTATAAATATGGGATTATATAAAAGTTGTAAATTATAGATACAAAAATATTTGTAATATATAATAAAAAATAATTCAAAAATAACATCGCAAGGTTGAATTACAAAAATAAATCACTTGATCAAAAACAAATACAAAATTAACTTCATTTTTTATAAATATTTTAATTATTAGTTAATTTAAACTAATTTTTTATGAGCAAATTAAAAATGTTTTTTTAATGTGTGCACAAACGTTTTCGATTCAATCTCTGTTTCATTTTTAAATCTGAATACACATGGCAATGGCTGTGACACGTTTTATGTGTAGATTTTTATGTTTCCCCCAATTATATATACCTAAATATTCAGAGCAAAGTTTTTAAAAGGCTTTAGAAGTTTATTTTAGTTATGAAATTGTAACACATCTAAATTTATTTAATGAGCAAAGACGAAATAGAGTATGTGGAAGTAGAGGTGCCGAGAGGATATCGAAGAACAAACTAAAAGAAGGCATTATTTTAGTAAATATACAAATGGAAGATGTTAACTTGCAAAGAAATAAAATGTAATAGGCTGCAATTTATGGTTCAAAAAATAAAATCTTATAAACAAATATGAAATAAAAATTAATTAATGGTCAAAAACAAAAATTTAGACTAGAAAAATTGAATAAGCCTTGTCAACGACCAACTCACAAACAGAAACAACGTTAACAAAATAATAAAAACAAAAAACCAAAAAAACACCGTTCGGAAATAATAACAAAATCAAAGCCTGGCGTTTTTTAAACGCCGAGCCCTTCTTGATTACGCTCAATACAAATTTTGTATTCTAAATTCAAGCAAAAATACGGGTTCCATATTTTCGATCACATTTTAAAAATATAAAGCCGCATTAACATAACCTAGTGATATAAATTTTTAAAATATTGATATAAAATTTTGACAAAACTCTCTATGTTTGTATGTCGTAAAATCAGAAAAATGTTCAGTCATCTAAATTTTGATTTGATATCCAACTAATTTTTTTTTATAAATATATGCATACCATTTTCAGCCAATTCTAAGAAGAATAAAGATTTAATGCTAATGAGATTTATATGTTTAATGTAAATATTGAAATCATTATGCCAAAAACCGGCTTTTTAATATTTTAATAGATTGTGTAATTTTATAATATTGAGAATTTTGACTCTTAAAACGTTTATTATTAACTTGGATAGCTATACAATGTTTTTTGAGGAACATTTTCATAACGCAGGCCTACAAAATTAATGAATAGCGAAGTTTATGAAATTGCAGGAAATTTTTTTTACAATGGCCATAAAATATTTTTTATAATTTATAATCTTAATCTGATTCTTTGAATAAAGTATAAAAATGTAAGTTTAAATGATTATATCTTTTCCCTGTATTTCATATTATTTAAAATTTAAATATCAAACTTCTAACTAAGAGTTTTTTTATTTATGACAACAACTTTTACCAGAAATGTTTTAACATAATTGAGTTTTAAAAACACTTTTGAGCATTATTTTTTTTTCTTTTTTTTTTCTTTTTGTTATCATTAATATCATTCACATTTTTTCATTTTATCTTATTTTACTTCACATTCATGTTTATAAACTATATTAAAAGGTGAATATCTTTTACTTTGTTTTTTAAATTAGCAGCCCCACTTCAAAATAAAAAAATCTAAATTTACTTTGGTTCACCGCTCTATAACCACCTAAAGAAAAAAAGTGTGATGACCGATTACTAAGCTATCTAAAACAAGCATTAAAAATTCAAAAATTTAATGTTAATAAAAAACTTACTTCCATTTCGAATTTTCCTATATATAATTTTTTGCAGCGCCATAACATTTTTGGTTATTTTAACCTTAAAATCATCACATATCGTTGATAATAAAAACTTTTTCATATAATTTAAATCTGAATATCACAAGTCTACAAATATCAATGTCAGAAACGTGAATTTTATGAAAACTTTAAAGAATGCATCCCCATGATGGCCTAATCTTATATATTTTTTTCGTTTTTCTTAGTTTCTTCCGTCTTTGGCTCTTTAGTATAACGGAAAATGCCTTTTTTGACCTAAAAAGAAAAAATTTAAAAATCTTTTTTGCATATAAAAATCCCTTGTAACTTTAACTTTTTCATAATCACAAAAATGAGAAATAAATTTTATTAATATATGTTCTTACAACGGCATTTAAATAATACAAAATATTTCGCGTCCAAACTTATTTACGACACAATATATTATCGGTTTTTAATAGAAATATTATTTGAAGTTTGAATATAACAGTTTAACTATTGTGAATATGCAAATATAAAATTTTAATTTATTTTTGTTTTTAATTTTGTTTTTTTGACATTTTTTTCATAAATTTTTAATGTTTATACCTGACTTACTAAGTTTGATTAGGAAAAACGGTAAACGGATTTGATATTCCCTAAGATGGCAGGTTTGATCTCTGCAGTTAAATCATAACTCTCAAAAAATTGTTGACCTGTGATGAATCCATTAGTATTGGCCCTTATTTTGTTTTCATTTTTTCAAAAAACGAGTTTAAGATCAAAGTTGGGACCTGAAAACCAGCCCGACTCAATGCCGGCCGACCCAAAAAAGCGTCTCAAGCCGGTCCAAAATAGACCAAGCCGGACGAGCCCAGCGGGTTAGGCCTGAATTAAGAAGAATTACGGGCGGGGCCAGCTCGACTTTTCCCATTTTGCCTTACTTTTTTAATTATTAAGAGCTAAAAATGATAAATTTGTTATCAAAAGATGAAGCTACACTCAGTATTTTATTGATAATTTTAAAGCAAAAAAATTTTAAGCTTGTAATATAAAATTTTCTGGCTGTATTTCATTAGAGCCTCTGGGTCTCGCCCGGCCCAAAATAAACAAATAAATTTTGGGCGGGCCTAAACTTAAAAATATGGTGGGTGGGCCGAGCCAGATTATCAATGCCTGGTTTAAACTCTAATAAGAACAAATGATTAATGTTTATCTAAAAGCATTTTGCACTACCGTTTCTGCTACATTAATACAATGCTTTAAAAAAACGTTGTGATGGTTATTATTCATTGTTTTATAAATTTCATTAATCATATATTAGGCAAGCTGATGCGTATTTCAAACAAACAAGTTTGAAATAGTGGACGGCATAATAAATTTTTAAATTACCTTGCTGAAAGGCTACATAAGGAATCAAAAAATGATGGCTTATATAAAAACTTGAATAAACAAATTTTCTTATATTATTTCCCTCTAATTTGTTAAGTCATAAGAATTATTTTAAATAATATTTTATTATTTTATTTAGTTAATTTATACAAAAAAAATTCAAAAATACAATAAAAAATATATATAAATAGTTTTTTTTACTTATGTATTTTTAAATAACCTATATTCGAGACAGGTTTGAAATTCTTATGGACTCCCGAACATCATAAGTTTTAAATATATGCATGTTATATATTTTTCTGGTTTTTTTAACATATAATTAATAAAACTAAATAAAATATCTCTAAGTCTAATAACTAAATTTGTTTATGTCCATAGATCTTACCCACAATTTTTATGTTAGAAACAATTAGCATATTTTTATAAAGTAAATACATTTTTATTTTTCAAATCATCTTTTAATTATTTTTAAATATGTAAAGTTAAGATAGAATTAATATATTTTTTTATATATAATTAATTTAAAACAAAGCTAATATCTTTATGTAAAATATAAAAAAAAGAATAAAATCATATTGAAAAATATTAATTAAACAACTTTTAGTAATTGAAGAAAAAATAAAAGTATGTTGTTAATTATGTTATCTATAAAACATTATAAAATCTCTTTAGGTGTTGAACAGTCAAAAATAGTTTTTTATATATTTTTTATATAATTAATTTTAGGAATTTTTTTACAAGACTAAAAACACAATTAATTATATTTGGCATATTTAATATATTAAGAAGATTTATTTAAATTTATTTATATTTTAATTATATTAGCTTATTTTGTTGACTCTTGCAATAAAAAACTTAATTTTTATTTTACAGATATAAAGAATATAAAAAACTTAAAGTTTTGAATAAAAAAATTTATTATTTTTCACTAAAAGTTGCAAAAAATTTCTGAGCTTTTTTATTAAATTAAATGTATATGACAGGCTAAGACAACCTGTCGCGGTTTAAGGAAGATAAGTCTGTGTAACCGAATTTTACTATGTGAAAATAATTATTACACGGCTAAATATATAAACTAATATTTAAGACAATTTTAAAATCTAATTTTTATTTTTTATAGACATATTTATTTTCTAAGAACTTTGGCTAAATAAAAACAAAAAAAATATTGTGTAATAACCCAATATATCTTTTAATTTTGAAAGAACATTCATTTTTTTTATATGTTTGGAAGTATCCGTTATTTTAAAAAATTGAGGTTTTTTTAATTTGTGTTTTAAAAATTATTAACCATTGACAAAATCTTCCTATCTAGCTGTAAATATATTTAAAAATACAAAAAAAATAATTTTAATTGCAAATGCGCTCTAATTTAAATTATAATTTTAATGTAAATTACAAAACATTTATGTTAGGAAAATTATTCTTTGTATTTGCTTTTTTTGTCTTTGTTTATAATAAAGAATTTATGCTTTTGTCAACTGGTTATTTTTAAGTATAACAATTTTAAAATAAGATCGTAGAGAAGCGTGTGCCTATGCAACTAGAGTAGAAAAATGTCCAAAAATCTTATTATTATATACTATTTTAATTTATTTGAGCACGTAACAAATTTTTTACCTGAGCCTGCCCTCACCCGACTCATATTAGAAGGCTTAATTTGATTAATATTTATCCAATGAATTTTTAAAAAAGGTCTACCTTTAGATTAAAATATTATTAAAAATAACTCTTAAAAATAATAATTTGGCATTTTTTGATACCTCCCTCTCACCTAATGGCAAATTTGTCAAACAACGTTATACATTGACATCAAAAAAATCTGCTGTCAAAGGTGGCATTATCCTTTATAAATTTGTTACCAAAATAAAAATTCTACAAATTTTTATTAAAAGTTATTTTTATGTTGCTCATTCCAAAATAGGGTTATGTATATATTAAAAATGTTTATTAAAGAGCACAATTACATGACTATGAAAAATTGTTTTTCCTACCTTAAAATATAATACGTTATAAACGGCATCGTTTGATGCATCAAAATAATAAATGCATTTAAAATATACTGTGCAGGAAAATAAACACTATATGCCTATATGATTACCTGAAAAAAGTATAGCCATTTCTTTTCTCATTTTTGCACAAAATAAAAACAACCTAAGTTATTTTAACAAATAAATAAAAAAAATTTACCCCAATAAAACAACTAAAAACGGAATAATTTACTTTCGGTGTCTGATTCCGACGCTATTCAAATTAGTGTAAGAAGTTAGTATAGGAAATATATACATTTTACTAATTTAATTATTACAGTCAACAAATATTTATGTCAGAAACGAGATTATTATGAAAACATAAAAGAATGCATCCCCATGATGGCCTAATCTCATATATGTTTTTCGTTTTTCTTAGTTTCTTCCGTCTTTGGCTCCTTAGATCCGTCTTTAACGAAAAGTGGCCTTTTTTGACCAAATTGACAGATCTAAATATACCCTAAAAAAAAATTATTTAAAAATCTTTTTTGCATATTAAAATCCCTTGTAACTTATATTTTTAATCACAAATAATGGAAAATTTTTTTTATTAATATATCAAGCTTTTAAATCGGCATTTAGATAATACAAAATATTTCGCGTCCCGACACGATATATTATCGGTTTTTAATGAGAATTTTATTTTAAGTTTAAAACAATTTAAATATTGTAAAAATGCTAAAATAAAATTTCAATTTTTATTTTGTTGTTGAATCTTTTTTGGTTTTTTAACCTTTTTTTCTAACATTTTCAATGTTCATAACTGTCTAACTAAGTTTGATTAGGAAAAACGGTAAACAGATTTGATGTTCCCTTAGATGGTAGGTTTGATTTCTGAAGTTAACTCCTAACTCTCAAAAAATTGTTGACCTGTGTTATTATAGCATATTTATTTTCACAGAAGTACATTTTACCGTTAAAATAATTTTGCTTGCTATGGATTTATTTATTATTTAGGTTTTATACGTAAATCTAAATTTGATAAACAAGGCAAAAATATATTTTTAGTATTTTTTGGCTTTTTTAAGATGCCTTTTGTTTAAATATTGCAGACAACCTAAGCGCGAAAAAAAGAACATTTGGATTTAATTTAAAACAGCTAAACTGCTAGCTGAATCGAAACATATAATATTTTGATTTAAAAGAATATACCATTTAGGTCGGGTTGCCAACTTAGTATTATTTTTGATGAGGGAGCTTGATTTACTTTTAAACTTTATGTATAATTTGAGATAAAAATATAAAATACAATGATTTTAATAAAATATTCTTATTAGGGTATTCTCGAGGTCGCAAAATTCATAAATTTATCCATATTTGGCTTTTCTCAATCACACTTTAGAACTTCGGAAAATATAGATAAGACTATCCTGAGGATAATTTAACCCAGTGTTATAATTTTTTTCCCTCATTGTTTTCAATCGACCTGTGTTATTTGTGTGGGCTTCAATTAAATAACATTAGTAAAAAGGATATATTCAGCTAAGTTATATTCATCGAAATAAAGGCGATACAGTGAGTTAGTCATGAATCACCGAAGATCGATTGAATGAATAGGCCTAAATACATAATCTAACAAATAGCTAAAAATTTTTTAAAACTTTATAACAAAATTTTTATTATAAAAATTAAAATAAAATTGCTAATGTACAAGTAAATACTCACCACCAGAAATGGTTAAATCGAATTTGTGCCTACTCGTTGATGGGTAATTAATAAATCAAAATTACAAATATTCGACATTTAGTAGTTTATAATATCGAAGAAAAAAACCCAATCGATAATTAGCATTAATATTTAAATGATTACCTTGTAATATTCAAGTAAATTTTCATATATAAAATCTTGAAAATTTTGACAAAATCAATACTTTTGGAGTAAATTGTAAGTTTTTTAATGTATGAAAGATTGATTAAAAAAAAAACATAGCAAAATTGCTTAACCCGACAGGTACCAACGTAACCTACAGGTTAGGCCTACTTTGAAGGCCTATATCTCAAATAGTATTCAACCAAAACTAAATTTTTAAACTTTATTTTAAAGCCCTCATTCAGCTAAACATCTGATTCAGCTTTTTCCTTTTTCTCTCTATCCATTCTTTATTTATCACATTCTAAAAATCCGAAAAATTTCACCTTAAATATCATTCTTTATATTCAAAATTTATGGATATTTACAAGTATATTTGATTTTATTAATTAGCATATTTAAAAACTACACATTTTAAAGATTAAATTTGTTAAGTTATTTTTTTACAAAAATAATTATTTATATTTTTTATTTACATTTGAATATGAGTACAACCTACAGGTTACATTGGTCTGGAAGGACCTATTCATTGTAATTTGTATTTAAAAAATTGACTTATTTTAAAATTTTTTGCCTAGATTCGGAACTTTTAACCGGTTATCTTTAATAATTTATGATTTTTAGGTCTATTAATGATATCATTGAAGAACTTGATGCCCAACCTAATCGAGATATTGATTTATTATTCTTCCACCATCTAATTAAGTCGATACGGATATGGAAAGTGGAGATGAAGAAACAATCGTCGATCTTCAACACCTTCCACGTTCTATGTTGAATTCTTCAGTCGAAATCGAAAAAACAGGATCATGCGATGATTTTCATATTGAGATAAATAATCAGAGATGGTATGATGACGATAAAATATTTAAGTCACATGGCTGTGGTGATTTAAACGAAAGGATTGTTGACAACCCAATTGTTCTAGAACAACCCGAGGATTACTTTAAACAATTTTTCACAAAATTTTTTTGTTTAATCGTAAATATGAGTAATTTATACGTCAAGCAACATAATCACGACCTGAATTTCACGATCCCAGAATGTAAAATATATATTGCGACCCTTATTTTGACGGGATATTTAAACCCAATAAATATAAAAATGTTTTGGGAACTACAAGCCGATGCTTTTAACAGAATGGTTTTAAATGGCATACGACGAAATAGATTTCAAGAAATTACCCGATTTCTACATTTAGCCAGTGTCTCCTACTCCGGGGGGGGGGGGGGGGGGGGGTGTAGGAACCAAGCGGTTCCAAAAACTAGACCGAGGGGGGTAGGTATTCGAGGGGGTTAGGTATAGTTATGGGGGGAATATAAATAAATTACGAAGTTTGTTACCCCCGAGATTTTGCCGAGGGGGGTAGCTCTTCCATGAAATTTGGGGAGTAGGAGACGCTGCATTTAGCCGATAATTATAATTTAAATAATATGGACAAGTTTTCCAAAATCAGACCTTATTTCGAAGTGATCAATGATAGAATGATTCAAAATTTTAAATACAATAACTCGTCCCACGTTTCTATGGACGAATCAATGGTTCCGTATTATGGACATCACGCAGCCAAACAATTTATAAAGGGCAAACCTATTAGATTTGGTTATAAAATGTGGTGTGCGGCCACTGCAAGTGGATACCTGATAACCTTCAAACCATATCAAGGTTCAACAAAGCAAATGAACAGCCACAAGGAATTTGGCTTGGGAGGTTCTGTTATTATATAGTTGAAAAATTATCTGAAGAATTTAAACCATATAATACCTATTTTGACAATTTACTAGTCCTAAATTGTTGCAATTTTTATCCGATATGAATGTTGGAGGTACAGGTACAATACGTACTAACCGATTGAAAGCTCCATTAACAGATTTATAACTAATGAAAAAGAAACCTAGAGGATTCATTCATAAAAAAAAAACCTCAAATATGATGGCGGTCCGTTGGAACGATAGCATCGTTACAATATTGTCCAACTCTAATCGTGTAAACCCAATTACCAACTTATATCGAATTGCCCAGGTCGATAAATCAAGAAAAAAAATTCGAGTTCCTTGCCCTAACTTCATTCAAATGTACAACAAATATATGGGCGGCATTGATAGATTTAATCAAAATGTAAATGCGACAAGGATATCATTACGCGGAAGAAAATGGTATTTTCCGTTATTCGCTTTTGGCATTGATGCAGCATGCCAAAATTTTTGGCAAATATATACAAAAAACAAAGAAAATATAACTTTTTGCAACTTTAAAAGAAATATAGTCCAAAATTATTTTAGAAAACACGGAATACCTCCAAAAAGAGGTATAAACCCCAGAATTGGGCGAAAGTTTAATAGCACGGTTGTTTACACTAGTGAAGAATGCACCCAAAGAAGATGTGTCGTATGCGGCAAAGCGACTAGAAAACTGTGTGCCTACTGCCAAGTGGCCCTACATATTCATTGTTGGTCCAACATAATATATAATTAATATTTTTTACGAATTTTATATACAATGAAATTTAAAAGCATATATGATTTCTATTCACCCAATGTAACCTCTAGGTGACCCCCCATTATTTCCGGAAGTTGTAAATTTTTTTGAGTTTTTTCAACGGATTAGGTTTATTTGGACTATAAGAAGGCCCAGAATTTTTTTTTGTAAAATTTCGCTCGGCCGAAACATTAGTGGTACCTGTCGGGTTAAAACAAGTCCTCAAAAAAATTTGTTTTTTCTAAAAATATACTTCGTTTAGATAAAATAAAAAATAGTAGATTGAAAAAGTTTAAAATAGAAAAACAGCCCATTAGAATTATTAAAATATTAATATAATTTGAATTGGCAAACAAATATGTTTAGTCAAAATCTTGATAGATTTTATATTAAAATTCTTAATAAAAGGGGCGGTAGACAAAATTTTATACAACATATTAATTTTAACAGCTAAAATATATTTCCTGGCGTTACAATTAAATCACTCAAATTAGATAAATTTAGGGGTTTAAGGTGTATTAACGTTTGTATTTGAAAACTATGAATATTTATTGAAAAATTACGTTATTTGATTTTATTACACAGGTACTTTTGAAAATTATGAGCCAACTACAGAGATCAAACTTGGCCATCTCGGACCGTTTTAAGCAAACTTAATAAGTCAGTTATAAACATTGACAATTTTAGTAAAATATTCACAAACAAAAAAATTATGACAAAAATTATCATTGTATTTAAAGCAGTCAAACTGTTAATTTCAAACCTAAAATAATATTTGTGTTAAAAACCGTAAACTGGGTCGTATTTAGGTTGGGGTCCCAAATATATGGTATAATCTAAGTGTTGATGTAAGAGCTTGATATACTTAGAAATTTTATTTCTCATTATTTTAGATGATATATATAAGTTACTTGGGATTTTTATATGAAAAAAGATCCTTGATTTTTTAGGGTATTATCAAGGTCGCAAAATTTGTTAAATTGGTCAAAACCATTTTTTTGGATGGACGGATCTAAGGGGCCAAAGGCGGAAGAAACTACGAAAACCGAAAATATATATATGAGATAAGGCCAAATTTGTTTAGGGCGCGTTCATACTCATTTTATTTTTTACCTTTTGACATTGAACGCTTTTTTAAGTCGTTTGTTATTAGTATTTAAATAGTATTTCTGAAAGAAAAGTTTTAAAAAAATTTTGAAAAAAAAGTAAATTTTTAAATTTTTTTAAATTTGTCAAAAAAAAAGAAACGAGTGTGAACTTAGGTAAAATCTTGTATATAATAAGAAAAAATTTATAATATGGTTGGGTAATTTTTTTGATAAACTGATTTCTTCTTAAAATATAGAAAATTTTTTATAAAATTTTTAGTTTTTGGTATCGAAATAATTCTTAATTTAACCTTATTATGGCACAGGCACGATTCTAGACCCCTTTTGGGGGGGGCAGTGCCCCCCCCCCCCCAAAAGTTTTTGTTTGCCCCCCCCAAAAATAATTGAATTTGCCCCCCCCCCCCCCCCCCAAAATACATAGTAATTTTATGTTTGCCCCCCCCCCCCAAAAAAAATTGAATTTGCCCCCCCAAAAAATACATAGTAATTTTATTTCTTCCACATAATATAATTAAATTTGCTCCGTCAAAGATATCTAAAAAATATTATCTTAAAAATATTTACTTTTTATTTAAAAGTGTTTTTATTCATTAATACTTCTCATCCGCAAGAGAGATCAAACTAACAGAAATATATAGAAAAATTTGATTTTACAGAAAGCTTTATATTTGTGAAAGCATTTCATAAATCTGATGCCTAAATTTTCTCAGTTAACAACAATCTTTTGTTAGAATATAATCTAGAACCAATGAACCTGATCGCACAATGCTACAATGGGGCGAAAGTAATGTCTAGGGAAAAAGGTGGTGTTTAAGAATTTCTGAGCAAAATGGTTGGACATCATGTCCCGTATATTCCCTGCATACCACCGATTGCATCTTGTTGCAAAAGATGGTCTTAAAATTTTAAGTGATGGGAAAGGTTTTTTTGATATATTTTCTTCCCTTTATAAATTATTTCAACATGATGCAATCAAGGTAGTTAGTGAATGCGGGACCATAACCCGGCTGTTGCCCCATTGGTAGTGTGGTCACTACCTGCCCATTGTTTTTTTTTAAAAATTACACAAAAATATTTAATACTCTTTAAAAAATTAAAAATAAAAAAAACTTTTATATCTTCAGGTCACAGGGCCGAATCGGGGTTTTTTGACCATATACATTGGCGTAGGAGAGGGGGGGGGGGGGGGGGGGTTTGGGGATGAAACCCGCCCCAAGCATGCCATATCCCCACCCAAATTGAAAATTTTTAGTGCATATCCCCCCCCCCCCCCCCAAACTAAAATACCAATTAAATATAAAATTAAATTACATTTAATATATTTTTAAATATTTAACTTTAAAATCTCCCTTCCCCTCAAATTAAAATAGTTAAATATTTTTATTATATAAATTCATTACATAATTGTATCATTAATATAAAAATTTATTGCATATAATATATCAATATTATAATTATCTTAATACTGTCAGCGTCCAAACGCAATATTTCCCCGGCGGAATATTGTCTGGACTTGACTTCAGCGTCCAAAGCTTATATTCCGCCGGAAATTTTTTTGTAAAATTTAAGGGACAAACAGTGAACTTTATGTGATTAATTTTGAAATGTTGATTATTAGACGTTTTTGATTTTTTATGCTTAGAATATGAAATGTTTAATGAATAGAGGTCATGTTGAATTTAAAATTACGGTTAAGGGCTAGAATAGTGCTAAAAACTTTAAGATTTAAAGATTCATATTTGGACCGGTGTATTTAGAAGCGCTTTAACTGCACATTTGAAAGCGCTTAGATTTTTTAGATACCCTCAAAAGTGCGCTAATGTTATAAAAACCGCGCAATAATTAAGCGAAAGACTCTATAAAACGCCGAGGTATTTCTGTAATTTACCTGTGACTTTAATACCAAGAATCTTAACTCGCAATAAAGATTCAAATGTAAGCAGGAAAAAACATACTAAGGTGCCTTAAAACGCGTAGGTGATATTGAGAGCACGCAAAAGACTCCTAAAATAGTGCAAAAAATGAATTAGGACTGCGCACAGGTGTCGAACTTTTAGGAGCACCAAATTAATAGAAAATTTACAACTTGATTTATACAAGCCTTAATTAACGGGTAGGTATGAAACGCAAAATCTTAAAACGCAAAAAGCGGAAGTCATAAATCATTTTTTAATGAGTTTTTGCGTTTCATACCTAGAGTTTTTGCGTTTCATACCATTTTGGTATGAAAAGCCTAAAATGCAAAAAGCGGATGTAATTAATCAATTTTTTTTTACGAGTTTTTGCGTTTTAAGTTTTTGCGTTTCATACTAAAAAATTTTTTTTCGAGTATTAGGCTTAAATGAGTTTCTAATGGCTTATAATAGGGAAATTAATAATTTTTTTCCGCGTTTTTGGGTTTTAAGATTTTGCGTTTCATACCAAAAAAATTTTTTTTCGGGTTTTCAACTTAAATGAGTTCCTAATGGTTTATAATGGGGAAATTAATAATTTTTTTCCGCGTTTTTGCGTTTTAAGATTTTGCGTTTCATACCTACCCTTAATTAACCCTTTGTTAATATTAGGGCATTCCCTGCCTAGCTGGCCCTTAAAAATGTGATATAGGAATTAATGGAAGGTTTATATTTTTAGGCCGCAAATCTGCTTATATTGTGATGATTTAGTGCTTTTACCGAAATGGTAGCCTTAACTAATAAAAAAAAAGTTATTATGTGAATACTAAGTTAATTTACTAGAATCAAAAAAATGAGCTTTTATCATTTTATAAAATTTTATTTACCCCAAAGGATCAAATTTCCACACAAATGTATAATTTTAAATAGAGAAATTCAATAATAATCATAACCCTGCTCCGCTTAAAAGCCCTCTTCACTTCACGATTTATTTTTTCTTAAAAGATTTACAATCACATTAGAGATTAAAGTCGAGAACCGAGTCCTGCCCCCGGCCCGCCAGGAAATAAGGGCCAGGACGGTTTAAAGTTTATAACGGGCCAAAAGCACTGGGCTTAAATTTTAAAATAGAAATTACGGGCCGAGATGGGCTAAAGTTTTAAATTTTATATGCTCTATTTGTTTATTAACAAGAACTAAAAACGATAAATTTATTTTCACGCGATAAATGATTTAACTTTTACTCTCTATTTTTACTGTATTTTTAAAACAACACTTTTTTAGCTTGTATTTAAAAATTTTCGGGCCTTATTTTTGGATTGGAGCAGGCCTTAAATTTGAAAAAATAAATTTTGGTTCTAAATGCGCGCCTTTATAAATACTCAGCGTCAAATTAATATCGTTAGGCTTTAATTTTAATTTAATTTATATTTTGCACGTTAGAGGTTTCGCTCAAGTTTAAGATACCTCAATTCTTTACAAAGCAATTGGGGCGATCTAAAATTCAGGATTCGTGCTTTTGAGCCTTCATTGGTTCCCTTTAATAACCAAAAGTTTTTAGTTATGTAAGTACGCGACTTTCAAATATTGGCTGGGAATCCAAAAAGATTGTCAAAATATACATATTAGATAAACTTTGAACTTGAAATTATATTGAGCCTACAATAATCCAACCGTATTTCTTAATTTTTAAAATGTTTTAATTCTTAATTGGTACAAAATAGGAATATTGAAATTAAAAAAATTTTAAGGAAGGTCCCGGTTCGTTAACTGGACTAAAATTGGAGATATTTAAATTATAAACCTTCCATTAATTCCAATATCGCATTTTTAAGGGCCAGCTAGGCAGGGAATGCCCTAATATTAACAAAGGGTTAAAAAAGGCTTATATAAATCTTAAAAGTTGTAAATTTTTTATTATTGGTGCTTTTAAAAGTTTGACACATGTGCGCAGACCTAATTCATTTTTTTCCACTATTTTAGGAGTCTTTTGCGTGCTCTCAATATCACCTACGCGTTTTAAGGCACCTTAGTATGTTTTTTCCTGCTTAGAGTTGATTATTGCGAGTTAGGATTCTTGGTGCTAAAGTCACAGGTACATTACAAAAATACCTCGGCGTTTTTTAGAGTCTTTCGCTTAATTTTAAAAACAAAAAAATTGAGCGGTTTTTATCGCACTTCTAAGGGTATCTAAAAAATCTAAGCGCTTTTAAATGTGCAGTTGAAGCGCTTCTAAATATACCGGTCCAAATATGAATCTTTAAATCTTTAAGTTTTTAGCACTATTTTAGCCCTTAACCCTAATTTTAAATGCAACATGACCTTTATTCATTAAACATTTCATATTCTAAGCATAAAAAATCAAAAACGTTTATTAATCAATATTTCATAATTAATCACATACAGTTCACTGTTTGTCCCTTAAATTTTGCAAAAAATTTTCGGCGGAATATAAGCTTTGGACGTTGAGCTCAAGTCCAGACAATATTCCGCCGGCGAAAATGCGTTTTGGTCGTTGACTATACGCCAATTTATATTCCGCCGGCGGAATATAAGCTTTGGACGCTGAGGTCAAGTCCAGACAATATTCCGCCGGCGGAATATTGCGTTTGGATGCTGACAATACCATATATGTTTGTTTATATAAACATTATTTATAAAAGTCCTTAATGATTACTCAAATTTTAGAAAGCAAAATTAAGTAACAATTATTAGATTTCAAACTAAAACACTATGGCACGACCGAAGGTCGTGCCCGCACTATGCCGCCGAAGGCGGCAAAATTTTTTTTTTGAAACCCCCCCCAGGCTTTACAACTTGCTACGCCCTTGACCATATATATAATCATCTATTTATTTTTTTGTATTTAATTGAAAAATTATTTTATTTATTAAAAATAATTATAGATCAATTTCAATGCAGAACGATTTTTATTTCTAAAACTTCTGATATAATACACCATTGTTTGTTAGAAATTAAACATTTAAGAAATAAAATACATTTGAAGATTTATTCAAAAATTGTTTTGATATTAATATTTTTTTAAATGACAATAATTTATCTATGGATAAAAGAAAAACTAAACCTAAAGATTTTTTTGATTTTTATTTATTTTCTACTCATAAGTTTGAAATTATTTTTAATATTAATGATGAAGTGAAGTATTTATTTTAATATTATTAATTTATTTATATTTTGATAATAGATTTTTTACCGATAATAGTTGTTCTTTAGATTCCCTTTATAAATTTGATTATCTTTTTTTGGATATATATAAATTAGAGCCTCTTTAAAAAATAAGTAATATTGATAAAGATTCATTATCTAAAGAAATTGACGTAGCCAAAAATTTTTTAATAAGAAACTTAATAATTACCAAGAATGTGTTACTATTGAATTTGTTAAATTTTTATATGATTACAATGATGCGTTTTCTAATCTATTTAATATTTTTCCTATAAGTTTGTTAATTGGCTCTTCAACGTCGAGTTGTGAGGCCACATTTTCTTCTTTAAGAAGGATATTAACGGCTGACAAGTAGTGACCTGCTTAAAGGTGATAGTTCTTTTAAACCACGAAAAATCATTAACTAGGGAAATTTTGATGAATATTGCAATTTAATTAAAATCTTCCTAAGATAAAATAGTTTGATCAATACACTGCTCATAATCAGCTATATCGCTTACTATTTTAACATGGTTGCAAACTTTTTTATGCGCATTCAACGTTTATGTTCATGTTTTATTTAATTTTTAACCCTAATATTAATAACTAGTTATATATAACCAGTGTTTTTTTCAAATATATTCTTCCAAATTAGCATACTTATACATTTTGTTTTCATGATAATCAATCTTATTTCACTTTTCATTTTCTAAAATCCAAAGTTTTATATAATTCATTTTTATCATTCATATCATATTTTTAATTTCATGCGCAATGATACCAAATGATAAAATTATACTTACAATTAATTCAAATCTCGTTTCTTTTTAAGCAATTGATAGTGAAAACAATTAATTCTAATTCACATATTCAGTTTATAAACTCATTTTTTTTAAAAGAAAATAATAAATTACTATTAATTTGTTAAAAAATTTTGAACATGGATTCTATTGTTGTACATGTATATTTTTTGCCGTGACCGAAGGTCACGGCCAATTTTGCCGCCGAAGGCGGCAAAAAAATTTTTTCTGCCCCCCCACGAGTTTTTTTGCCCCCCTAAAATGGAAAAGCTAGAATCGGGCCTGTTATGGCATATCTACCAGTTTTTAGAGTTACATTCAAATTCATGGACTAAACTAATTTTTTTAGTTTATTTTGTTGGTATTGTTAAATAAATCTTTAAGCGTGAAATTAAATTCTATATTTTAAATATCAAAAAGTCTAAATTTTGACTTAATTTTATTGGCAAATAAAATAAAGTTACATACAATCGTATTCATCAATTTCTAGAGAGTATATTAAGAAAGAATATTAGTGAAGGCTTTGTTTAATTCACAATATATAAAATAACCAAACATTTTCAATTGACATGGAATGAGTAAATTCTATATTATTTTCAAAAATGTAACAAAAAATGCAATCACCAATATCTACCATATGCCCCCGCTGCAAATTAAAAGTTCTAAAGAATATTTATCTTCGCTAAACTAATATTTAATATTTACGCCGGGTAAAAAATAATTTTTATGTATTTAACCGTGTAAAAATTAAGTATTTTTAATTTTTTTACAAGGGCATATAAAAAATTATTTATACCATGGCTCTATTTATATAGTGTTATTTAATTTTAATCACGGTATGAACATTGTCGAATAATTAAAATAAAGTCTGACTTTAAAAATATTTTGAACATGCCGTTTTCTATTCAAAGTCGGCTGCAGCTTAGTGGGAGCTGAGCCTTCGATTGCACAGGTCAACAAATTTTTGAGAGCCAAGAGCTAACTACAGAGATCAAACCTCCCATCTTAGGGACTTTTAATCCGTTTATCGTTTTTTCTTATCAAACTTAGTTAGTCAGCTATAAACATTGTAAATTTAAAAAAAATGTCAAAAAATAAAAAAGATTCAAAAACAAAAATTAATTGAAATTTTTTTATGCATATTCACAAGAGCTAAGCTGTTAAATTTAAACTTCAAATAAAATTTTTATTAAAAACCGATAATATGATTTGGCGTATATAAGTTTGGGCCAGAGAATTTTGTATTATCTAAATGCTGATGTAAGAGCTTGTTATTTGAGATAATAAATTTAAGTTTCAAGGGAGTTTTATATGAAAAAAAGATTCTTAATTTTTTTCTCTTTAGGATATTCTCGATCTGCCAATTTGGTCAAAAAATGCCATTTTTTCGATATGGACGGATCTGAAGAGCCGAAGGCGGAAGAAACTAAGAAAAATGTATAGAGATAAGGTCATCATGGGGATGCATGCTTTTTGGTTTTCATAAACTTATTTTTTGTAACATTGATATTTGTTGACCTGTGTTGGTTGGTTATTACACTGAATCGTTAAATTTTTTTTCGTGATAGGATGCACATATAAAACCTAAACGTTATGCATCAATATAAGTCTAGGCTAAAATGCTACGGCGTGTGCATTTTTCGTTATTTAAACCTGTGGCAAAGATTTCGCTTGGTCGTAGTAAAGTTGCCTTATAGATGGCACCCCTAAACCGTAGATACACCACATTCATACTAGGTTTCGAGATTGAAAACAAGCAAGACTAATGTTGTAATATACTTTACAATATATGTTCCTAAAAAGCCTGGTCAAAACAAAAAATTTTAAATAAACAATGATCTAGTTTTGCAACCTAAAGACTTATGAAAATATAAAAAATTTAATATATATTTAGTTTTAATTTCAAATTAAGGTGACCATGAATTAAAAAAAGGCTTTTAAATTACAAGCTTTTTTAGATTTTAACATTAAAAATGTTTTTTTTTATCCACTAATGGACCGAAAACAAGTGTCACAATATAATAAATTTCAAACATTTTTAATCTTTTTATCTTTGGTTCGACTGTATTTTAGGACAATGCCATTGACACGACGCCGCATTGCCTGAAACAGCTTGCAGGTTTTACAACGCCAAAAGGCAAACGTCACAACTAGAAAAACATCTCCCCCCCCCCCCCCTTTAAACAATTTATCTTAAACGGATTAAAAAAAGAAAATTTAAATTTATAATCATAAATAAATTCATTATTTTTTTTACCCTAAATTTAATGTTATATATCGCCAGAAAAATGGAAAGTTTTAATGCTTTTTATATTAAAATTGTATTCAAGGTTACAAAATAAAAAATACCTCTATCAAATCGTTGGAATACTATTATTATGAAGACAAAACTTCAACTAATATAATAAAATACAAATCTAAATTACCCTGACACAATCAAAGCTAGGCTCTGGTTTATAAAGCAAATTACTTGGTAATTGACACCTAAATCATAAAATATCTACTCGCTTAGAAAAGCAAAGATTTTTCTCTTTAATGACCGTATTAGTATTCTATTTACTCCAGTCTAGGCACGTATAATTGAAAAATTAATAACTTTTGGCTGATCAGTGGCACTTTTACTTTGCCGCAAGTTAGGCAATTTGGTCAAAAATAACATAATTTTACCTCCCTCCCACCCTTTCCCCCATTACCTTATTCATAAGGACGCGTTCGAAGGTGTATTTTTAAATTTAGCAATTGTATTTACTTTTTTTCCCAAGATATTTTCTTAAAAAGTAGTTTCAGCTCATAATTAGAATCAACTGTAAAAAATGTGGTTACTAAAAAAAAACAATAAAAAATTACTCAACTCTAAACGTCCTAAAAAAGAAATGTTCGTACTTTCATTCAATTCAAATTTAACTAAAGATAAATAATAAAAAAATATAAAAGAAGTATACTTTATGCTTAGGTCGCAAGATCAATATTATACATTGCGTTTTAGGCATCCTAAACATGCTATACATTTTTAGTAGAGGTTTGTTTCTCTGTTGCCGTAAAAAGGATTCAAAATTAATGAGGAAACAAATTTTAGTCTTGGTATTTGGGGCATTAAAGGGGATTTAGTATAATTGATGTAGAAAGTTATTCATTGAAAAAATAATTGCGAAGTTTAATTGAAATAGAAAGTTATTTGAGTTAAATAAATTGCCTTGTCCCCTTCATCGACTTAGAGGCGGCGGCTTGTTATGACATTTTTTTCCTATAGCGCTAAAAGTGTCTAACAAGGGCGTTGATAATATATATTTACCCTCCAACCTGCTTACATTTGATATTCTAGCATCATAGGGAATGCAAAATGATAAATAAGTTATGTAACCTGTCATTTGTTCGTATATTTGCATGGCCAACAAACATCAATATTTATTTACTATTTTTGACCATAATATATACCAATATATCAATTTTCATTTTTTAAATCTTTACAACTAAAACTTATTTGTTTGAATAAAAAAAGAGGGTGACCTGCCTATTTTTTTCTTTTTTTGTAGTATCGTATAGCTGCACATATTAGGTAAATTCATATAAAATATAAAAAGCAAAAATGTAGTCTAAACCTATCTTAAAAAGTAAACTATGGTGATGCCGAATTTGAGGTTTTCGTAAACCCCTTCCAAAATAGTTATGAGCTTTGACTCTATTAAACCTAGCTAAGCCATTAAAATTACCTTCCGAATGAATTTTGCAAGAACGCAATTAAAAAGCATGTATACTGCAGCTATAATCAAATCTTTTTAGCAAAATCCACTAAGTATATTTTTCTTTTCTTTCAAACTTATAACATTTGGAAATTTATCCAAAAATGTTAACCATGATAGCTGGCATGCAAAGGGAAATTCTAAAAATAGAAAGGGAATTTAAAGTCTAGATTAAAGATAGTTTACTTTAAATTTATATAATTAACAGGTCTATTTTTATTTTGGCTTAACAATTAAAACAGGGCCTAATTTAAGATATTAACCCCGGTACACATAAGAATACATGTATTAATGTTAAAAGGTACACTTTTTGCGACCTCGAAACGCAAAATTTAAAATTATTAAAAAAAATTTTAATTAATTAATTTAGTTTAATAAGATTTTTAATATTAATTTTAAGAAAATAATATTTTAAAGAAACTTTGCAAAATTAATTTTTTAATTACATTTATAGAAATGCAAATAAGTTTAATAAATTATAAAGTCTAATCAGTTTAAAATTTGCATTAAATTAAAAATTTAATACATAATTTGTAGAAAGGAGCTATTAATATTAAAAAAAGTAAGGGGTCTTATAATAGAAAAAACAAATAGTGAACGATCCATCAGTCTGATAGATTTTGTTTTTTTACAAATTCTTTAACTTTCCATATTTCATAACGGCTTATAACAGGTTTTTAAAGTGTTATTCTATTTACCTATTTAATAAAACATCTTTTAAATTTTAGGGTCTCATGGTCTTGGCAAAAACTAAAATAGATCTTCAATAGATAAAAAATTCTATCGTTCAAAAGATTGCGATATAGCATAATTTTAAATGTTTATAACAAATTAATGTATGAAAATTAATTAGAACATAGAGCAAGTATTTGACTGTTGACTGTATTGAAAATAGATATATCTTATATGTATTACCTCGTTTGATTTTGTTAACATCTAAAAATTAACAATATAATTTTAATATTATTTTATAAAAAAAATAAGGTGTATAAGTGCATCTGGACCCTTTCGAAATCCTTGTAAACAATAATTCGCACGAGTTAGTTAAATACAGGACCTCTGGCATATCGGTGTATGCAAACTGTTACCTAGCCTCACATATAATCTCGATTTGATTGGTTTCAAAATAATTTTTTTTATGAATATTCAGCGATCTCGAGCATTGCTTTCAATTATCTATTTTTTGAAACATAGGTTAACTAATATCAATGTTACAAAAAATTATGAAACCAAAAAAGCATGCATCCCCATGATGGCCATATTTCATAAATATTTTCCGTTTTTCTTAGTGTCTTCCGCCTAAGACTGCTTAAATCCCTTTTAAAAAATGGCCTCTTTTGACCCAATCTACAGATTTGACCTCATACCCTAAAAAAAAATTTAAGAATCTTTTTTTTTATAAAAATCCTTTAATGAAAAAATTTTTTTAGTACGTCAAACTCTTACATTAGAATTTATACAGAATATTTCGCGTCTAAACTTAAATATGACACGATATATTATCTGTTTTTAATAATAATATTATTTGAAGCTTGAATTTAACAGTTTATCTATGTGAATATGCAAAAACTTTTTTGTTTTGTTTGACATTTTTTCTAAAATTTTCAATGTTCTTAGCTAACTAACTCAGTTTGATTAATAACAGCGGTAAAAGAATTTTATCCCTAAGCTGGCAGGTTTAATCCCCGTAGTTAGCTAATAACTCTCAAAATTTTTGACCTGTGAAATAAAATATAGAATTTTTTCCATTATTTTCCTTACAAGATTGAAAAATTAGAATTAATCATTAATAACCCCAATTTTTTAATAAAGGTAATGTTAATTTAAAGTTAGTTATTTACTTTTAATATATAGGCAAAATTATCTATTTGTACAATTATTATACAATTATACAATTTCTAATTTGATTAATAAGATAAAAGAATTTTGTCAATTGAAATTTTAAGTGTAAAGAGCCCCGAATATTAACATTTTTAGTATGGTGACTAACACCTGGTGCTTATTTATCTCAAAATAATCTGCCATTATCATTTAATATGCATTTTTAACATTTGATTAAATTAAATAATTACATTTCCTGTTTCTCTTCCACACTGCAATATCGTAAAATATGTAGCTTTATTATAATAAAATTTTGAAAGAGTAAGAAAGGAAGCATGAAAAAATGACAAATTTTAAAATTCACCCATTAGCAGTTTTTTTTGTTGTTTTAGATGCTAATCGTTGCTAAGTAAAGCTAAAATATGTGGGAGAGCAAATCAAGCTGAGAACACTTTTATATCAAAAATGCGTTTAAGGGCACGACTACTGAGTTTCTATTTTTATAAGACTAAATTTTTTAAATTTTATTTTTCTAAAAAAAAAAATTTTATTTTAGAATATATTCTGTGCTTGTTATTTAATTTATATAAAAAATAGAACGTGGCCAATATGAAAGTATTAAACCAAAGGCCATGCCCGACCCCCTCACTAATTTCCTGAAATTGAAAAACATTAAATGTTATGTCTTAAGGGTCGATCGCCCTCGTCAATAAGTTTCATACCTTGAATCTTAGAAACGATTTTTGAAAACTTTTAACGGGGCTTTTAAGGAGGTAGAAAAACAGTATCGTCGGCTCTAACACCTAAAATTTTACAGGTAAAAAAGTTTTAAGATAAAGATTTTAAGGTTTGATGTGGGATATGTATTAATAAGATGATGGCCCATTAATCAAAAATTGAAACGCGTATTTTTTGGCTTCCTCATTTATACCAAGGAGTGGTAAGTTTTAGTGCCACACATTTTTATATAGAAGTGCTTAGGGGGCGAGTGGAAGCTCAATCGATAGGTCCTTAGATGTGAAATATAATTACAAATCGGCTTTACTTTAAAAGCCTGTTAACATCATTTTGACTGCGATCGGGGTTGGCCAATCTCTTATATAGTATAGATAAAGATGTAAGTGATAAATTAATAACAAGTAATACGTTCGACAAAAAGAATTTATATCCGGTGCAAGTCCACATGGTAAAAACTAGTAAATGTTGGGACTAACTGTTTAAAGATAAAAAATCTTTAATAAAATAGTTTAAGTGAAACATAATATTATATATACGCTCTCTATATTTAAAAACTAAGTTAAACAATTTCATGAAAAAATAATTTATTGCTAGGCAAGTGAGTTACACAGATGAATTTAGCCCACCAAGCAATCAATTGTCTAGTAAGAATAATCCTATTAAACGCTATGAGGGCTATGACAAAACACTTTTTCAGGGGCATCGTACCTGTATTAGTATCGATTTATAATTAGATGGTTTCGGAAGATTTTGCATGACCAAAAATATGTATTGAATAATTGTTATGTTTAGTTGCTAGGGATGTTGAATGCTGATCTGTTTTCTTTAACCTTGTTCTATTTTAAAGATTCGTCACCTCTCATTGTGTGCGGCCTGCGTTTATCGGTTTCTGTATTAAGGTGGTTTACCATTTTTTTTTATATTTTTTTTTTTTTTTTTTATTGCTTTAAGAATTTCTTAATATCTCCAAACTATACTTTTAATTTAATCTACTCTTATAAAACTATTAAAAAAAAAAAAAAAAAAAAAAACTTTTCCATTTTTCCCCTTTTATATTTTTAATTTTTTTTTTTTGGTGTTTTTTTTGTTTTTTTTTTTTTTTTTTTTTTTTTTTTTTTTATTGGTGTTTTATGAGATTGTTTATAATTTATAATTTAATTTTTTTTTTTTTTTTTTTTAATGTTAATGTTAATTAATAAAATTTAAAGATTGATAAATTAGATATTAATTAAATTTTAAAATTTTAATTTTGTTTTTTTAAAGAATTTAAAATGGAAGGAACTAACTTTGGTTGAGGGGGGGGGGGGGGGGGGGGGGAAGTGATAGAGTTTTTTTGTTTGGGGGAGGGGGGGTTGTTTAATTTTTTTATTTTTTTTTATTTTTTTTTGTAAATTTTTTTTTAATTTTTTTTTTTTTTTTTTTTTTTGTTGGGTGGGGGTTTTTTTATTAAAAAAAAGAAAAGTGGGTGGGTTTTGTTTAATATTAAGGATTTTTTTTGGGGGTGGTTATAAAATTTAAAAATTTTTAATTTTTTTTTTTTTTTTTTAAAATTAAAAAATATTATTTTTTTTTTTTTTTTAAAAATATTTTTTTTTTAAAATTTTTTTGAAAAATTTGCCTAATAATATTGTTGTATATATTAGTTTGGGTGTTATATGTATAGATAAAGATGTAAGTGATAAATTAATAACAAGTAATACGTTCGACAAAAAGAAGTCTCCAATACGGTCAAGTTAGATGGTAAAAAGCTGTAAATGTTGGGACTAATTACAATGGTAAGGATAAAAAACTTAAATAATTGTTTAATAATACATAAGCCCATGTTGTTGACGCTCTCTTATTAATATCTTTGTAAAACAATTTCATATAAAATAATTTATTGCTAGGCAAGTGTAGTTAACATTGGGCCAAGCAACAATATTTTTAATAAGAAAATTGTATTAAACGCTAAATGGGGCGATGACAAAACATATATGTTTAATTTATGCACAAGTAGCAATTAACCCAACTTTATTTTGATGGTAGAATTTCCAACATAAAAATACATTTTCAATTTTAAAACATGGTCAATTATTAACATTCTAATCACACGACCCCATGTAAAAATCATAGTGTTAATAATAATATGTTAAATTGCCAAAACATGTTAATGTTTAAAATATACTAAATGAATAAAACAATTTTAAGCGGGCATTGATAATTTTTTAGCCCAGCGTTATTTTTTTATATAGCAATTGACGTCAATGTCGAATGCAGTTTTAAATATTAAAGGGAGAAATTTTATTGAGTGGGTAGAGAAAACTGTATACAATATCCTAAAGGTTGGGGATTTACGTATAAGATAAGGTTGCCTACTGGAAAAACTAGAACGTTTACCTTTTTAAACTGGATTTTGTATTGTATTATAGAAAAGTATATAGAACAAGCATTTTAGAAAAAAACTATAGCAAAAATGTTTTTTTGACTATACATGAAAAAAGTTTTATATGGTCCTAACACCTTCGTATTAACAAGGAATATATTTGAGGGATATGTATTATTTGGTAACCTAACCCACTAAACCCCCAAATGGCCGAATCTAAAAGTGTAGTTGTCTACGTTAAATAGCAGTGATTTGGCAAGTCACCTGTCAAATATGGAGATATCATAAAAGTTTATATTTTAGAAGGTGTCAAATATCAAATCTCTGTGATTATAAACCCGGAATAAATACCTAGCCATCAAAATTTTTGATAGGCATGGGAAAAAAGTTACTTAATAGTGAATATTAAAGGGTAGATATATCAAGTGTAATAAGCTATTCATTTAAAAGCCATTCTAAATCAAGTTAAAAATTTGGCCTAAAAACAGGATTGACCACTAATAAATATTTTTTTTTAGAATAAAAAATTCTCCTATCTTTCTAAAAAAAATTTTACCAAAAACAATGTTTAAAACCGTTAGAAGGAAAAAACATTTTTGGGCATTGATTTTAGACAATTGTTACATCTTTCAAAACCTTAAAATGGTGGTGTCAAAAAATCACAAAAACCTGCTCTGAACAAATATGGAAAGAAGGAAAAAAAAATAAATTGCGTGTTTTTACAAAATATAAATTTCACTTACAAACTTCATCCACTCTTTCTAAAAAAAGAATGATATACTTGTACAACATATTTTTTATAGTAGATTTTGCATCATAAAATACATTACCCAATAAAGTAGATGGTCCTTCTAAATAATGAGGGATGAATAACTCATAAAAACTATACAGTAAAATCGCTAAAAAATAATAAATACATTTCTAAACAAATCTTTTTTACACCTAAATCTTATATAGCTATCAACAAAACTTTCATGGCATTAATCATACGTGTTATTTTATAACGCATAGTCAATTTAAATTCATTCAAATTTAATGCGTGTTAACAGAGTCTATCATAGTTTACGGTTAATTTTAATTCACACGATTAAAGGTAGTTTAATTAGAAGGCAGCCAGAGTCTAGTGATAACGCAGAGCAACATTTTGAATGACCTAACATCAGAGACCACCTGCCATCTTAGCGAATTTTAAATTCATTTACCTTTTTTTCAAATCAGACATTGCAAGTCAGCTATAAACATTAACATTTTTGAAAAAAAATTAAAGCGAAAAATATTTAAAAACAAAAAAATTAAAAAAAAATAAAACAGTTAAACTCTTGAATTCATACTTCACATAATATTTTTATTTCAAACTCGATAATATATCGTTTCCTATTTAGGTTGGAGTGCCAAATATTCTGTATAACTTAAATGCTGATGTAAAAGCTTGACCTAATTAAAAATTGTTTATCATTAATTGTGATAAAAAATATAAGTTACAATTGATTAATATGCAAACATTTTTTTAATTTCTCTTAATCTCTAAGTCGCAAAATTCATTTCGTTAAAATTCGGGCTTTGATATGCTAAAAATAAAAGATAAAGGCATAAACTTCGAACGGCAAATATATATGATAAACATCATGGCGATTTTTTATTTCAGTGTCATTTAAAATGTATTCAAAATACACGCCATATTGACATTGAATAATTTATCACTTCTAAAAAAACATTAGTCATGACTTATAGGGCTCAGTCATAATTAATGAGGGAGCAAAATAATGTTAATAGAATCTCACCTGGCCTTTTATATGTATTATTTAAAATATTATTTTGTGCGACAAGAGGTAAATGTAATTGCATAAACAGCTCTATAGCAAAGGCGCCTACTAAAATGCTTTGCACTTGCTGACGCGCTCTAAAATTGAAAGAGGCTATTCGATACCTCTACGAATGCGTATTAAAATAACTTAGTGGCTTAGATTGGATTTTAAAATTAATATTAAAAAGCTTAAGTTTGCCTCTAAAAAAAATTCATTTGCTATGCCCACATATTCTTGTCCTGGTTACTTATTTAACTAGTTCGCTACATAAATAATAACTATAACTCATCTTCTCTTCCTCTTTTCAGAAGGTGGTTTGGCTAAGAGCCTAAGTCACTCTAAGATATAATTAACATCAAGAATCCTAACTTGCATATGCCCTAATTCTGTAATTTCAATAACACTGCAACAAAATCGACCTCATGCGAGTGCAAATATTTTCTACATTTATTTGCTGATTTCATATCTGGTTTTCCTTTGACGTCTGTTTTTATTAAACCATTGTCCAAAGTTGTAGAAAAATGCTAACTACTCTTTGGGTCTTATAGCTTGGCCTAGGTTTGATAGATTTAGACAAAAATCTAATCTCAAGCCCTCACCAAATTGATCTTTTTTTGGGGGGGAAATTTTGGAAAATAATGCTTAATTTTTGGTGACAATTTTAAAAATTTTAAAATTCTACTGAATTAAAAAAGCTTAGATGCATTTAATTCCATTCCTGTTTGCTCGCTTAATCAATATTCGCGCTATAATTTCTTATCCCAAATTTCATTTTTTATAATGGTATTTATTTTTGATTAACAGAAAATTTTTATTCCCTCTTTTTAAAATATTGCCATAGATAAATTAAAAATCGAATAAAACTCGATAAAAATTATTTTGACGCGAAAAATGATTATTTTTTTTTCTTTTTATTTAAAAATTTCAAAATTCTACTGAATTAAAAAAGCTTAGATGAATTTAATTTCAAACATTTTACACCTGTTTGCTCGCTTAATCAATATTCGCGCTATACCTTGATTTCTTATCCCACATTTTTTATAACCGTATTTTTAATTTAAATTAGCAAAAAAATTTTATTCCCTCATTTTAAAATATTGCCACAGATAAACTAAAAATCGAATAAAACTCGATATAAATTATTTTGACGCGAAAAATGATTATAATACGTATTCAAGGGCTATGTGTTTTTTTTACATTTCGGTACTGATTTTGATGCTCATATATAAATTTAGGCAATTATAAATTTAAATTATTTATTTTTATTTTAAAAATTAAAATATAATAGCCTAAGTGCTAAAAAATGAGCGTAAAAAAATTTAAAAATAAACATTTGTGGGGAATTGTAAGCCTAGCATTTTTTTAAAAGTTTGCTTTCAAAAGTTCAAATTCGACCATTTATTTGCAAAATTTTGTTTTCTAGCGAATAATTAAAAATTAAGATGTGCTAGGATAAAAAGGTTACCTGCTTTTAATTCAGTAGGTTAATTTGCCCCAAAAATAATTCTCTTTTTTGTTACGCTTTAATTCATACCTTAAACAAGACTAACCCCGAGATTTGACCCACATGCCAACCCCGTAGTTACCCTTAAAACAACAAACAAAATACTAACACTAAGAAATAGTCAAACGAAAGCGTTAGAACAAAATATAAAAATGGAAGAGCTAAAACAAATTACAAAACTGTTTTTATTTGAGTTGTTTTAATATTTGGTAAGTAATGTGTAAAAGTAGGTGACATAATCGTAATATAGCAGATGCGTATTTAGGTATTAATATTAATCTAGTTTGAAAATTCATTTTCCAAGATCCTTAATCCTGTTAATTATATTCTAAATGTTCAAATTTTGCTTGGTGTGTCGAGGCCGAAAATAGTTGGCCTATATTAACACTTTTAGGCTATATCTTATTGTTTTATTATTTTTATACAAAAAAAATAATATAAAAAATACAAGTTCGTAGCTATTTAAGGCATTTCAAAATACCGGCTTAAAACATCTCTATAAGTGACGAGAAGCTTTTGTTTTTTTTAGTAAAAAAAGACACGTTTATACAAGAAAAATAAATTTAAAAATTTATAATAGAGAAGGTCTTTTTAAATGATTGGAAATTTTAATTATATTAAGGTCTACAGCCATTTTTTTAATAGACAAAAATTTTAATATTTTATTTCTCCTAACTTATCAATGTAAGTATATATAATTATATACCCCTAATATGCAATATCTTTTTATTATAATTTAAAAAAAACTTTTAAACTTGATTTTTTACTGTATTAAATGTGGGATCTGAATCTATAAAAATTCATCGTCTCTTGTTTTCGGAAAGAGCGTCATTGCTCAATATTTGCCGGTCTATACCTAAATTGAGAATTTTTTAAATTTTTAATTATACTCAAAAACCATTTTTGTTAAAATAAGTTTTAAACATAGATTTATTGAGTTTATATTTCTTATTTAATTTTTTATATATAATTTGAACCTGGTAATTAAAGTTTCGAGTGGGAACGAGCGTGCCCCAATTATAGGCTTCCAATATCTCAAATGTTTTTAAGTTTGAAATATAAATTAATATTAATTAAAAGAAAATGCATTTTATTTTATAAACGCAGAGTTCTCAGATTCTTTTTGTATTATTTAACAAATAGAAAATTTAAAAAATATTGAGATATTTGAATTTATCTATCTCATATATGTTATATTAAAAACGTATAAAAGTCGTATCAAACGAATAAATTTTGTTTTAATATGGTTAAACTTTTAAAATTGGAAAAAGAATTTTATCATCTCAAAAATTTGTAAAGCCCTAAAATTGCTATCTCAAGATTTGGATATAGACATCGATAAAAAGTTTATAATAAAAGTTTAAGCACTCACCTAAAATATTGGAAAACTAAAGAAACGCTATTTGAAGAGTTTTAATTTGATACTCTAAAGACAGGATAGTTAATAGTAACGCAAATGGTATGGATAAGTCTTAATTTAGGAGTAGCTATCTATCTTGTAATTTAGAGAAGAGTACGTGCACTTTATATAATTTAATAAGATATGTTTAATGAATAATGTATATTTTAACACAAACCAGAAATAACTCTTAAACTATGACTCAATATATGCAGAAATAATCACTATTTTTGATTAAATTGGTTTTTGGCTGATAGATAATTTTAGAAAAATTTAAAACAAACAAAATAATAATAAATAGTTTTGGCTAATATCACCCTTATAATTAAATATATTATAATAATTTATAAGAAAAAAATTAAAACACAACAACATTTTTTAAATCTCTAGAACAAAAGTATTAGGAAAAAATAAATCAAAGGTTGTAATTTTTACAATTTAATTTTAGATTTAGGCGTTTAAAAGAGTTGTCCATAGGGTGAGTATAAGCCCCAATATAACCTCTAATTAGAAATGCGTGTTATGGTATTGAACCTGAAGCTTTATTTGTTCGTTTTACTTATTTATTTTTAAAAAAAGTTACAAAAGAAAGAAAATATTGCATATTGAATACAAAATTTAATATGTGCTGTGTCCGTAGACCACACCCTACTTGTCGTGTTACATTTGTTGATAAAACACTACATACATTATTATTTGATCAAAAAACATTCTAAGATTTTTGGCTTTTTAATGATATCTTCATATAAAAAAGTGCTTAGATATCCGGACCAAATCTACCACTTGCACTCACATATTACAACATAAATTTCTCGAAAAAAAACTATCTTATCTTGTAAAATAATAAAATTTAATCAATAAAAAAACAAAAAAAAACGAAATATAAAAATATTAAAAACCATTAGTCAAATAAATGACAAAATAAAATATGCCACGTTTTTTTTCCCCGAGCCCTAATCTAAATACCTAAAGGGTCCTCAATTTCATCTACTCCTTCGTATGGGTTTTCACCTGGACCGTCACCGAGGCCTTGGGCTGGTACTTCTTGTCGCAAATGAGGGCTTATGTTGTCAGGAATTTCACCAGGAGTGGGTATTGATCCACCTAATGATTCTTGAAAGTTCATTAATAAAAAAGTTGTAAAAAAATGGCCCAAATTATTTACCGGACATATAAAGCTATTTAACCTAAAAACTAAATATTTTACTTTTTATACTAATGGTTCTAAAAAAAATTTTAATGAACAATAAAACCTCTAAAACCGAAATTTCTTCCTGTTTGATATCATGGATATTGATCATATATCTGCAAAATTTGAGCACTTATAATTTAAATGTGTATATTTGGCGAAAGTTGTTATATGAAGAGTGGTTATGCACAAATAAGCCTAATTTTTAATAGAGGTCTATAATCTAAAATATATTTAGCTAAAGGAATTATTAATAACGTAAGGCGTTCAAATTCTTTGATATTTTTTTTTGTATTACTAGATTAGTGTTTTTTTTTAATATAATCTTTTTTTATTTTTAAATAAAGTAATTTGTTAATAATCTTGATAAATTTTTTTAGACAAATTCTAAGAAATTTAAGTATGCCAATACCTTTTACAACTTAATTTTTTAAAAATTTAGGTATAATTTCTAAACTTTGGACCTATTCTAAAAAAATTGGAGGAATTGGGTAAATAAATCTGAGATCGCAATCGTATAAAAAATCTTCACAAAACCCTGTAAATATCGTTAATGGTGTTTTTTGGTTGTACAGTGTTATCACGAAAAAATCTTATTAACGTATTTGTAATTTATTATTAATATTTTTTGATAGTTAATAAATCTAAAAATCAAGAACAAATTTTATTATTGCCGAAATTTTTTTTTATTAAAAAAAGATCAAATTCTTTTTAATCTCATATTTTAAAATATATACGTTTTATTTTAACCGACCTTTTTTTATTTTTAAGGTTTATGTGTATTTGTGACAATTTTGGATATTAAAAATTTTTTATATTAAGAGATTAGAAGCATCTATATATTTGAAAAAATACATTATATAATTGATTAATATTCAATATACGGCGCTTTCTTTGATATATAATAAGAAACTAATTATCAGGAAAAATGATTAATAATTTAAGTTTAAAAAAAAACAATAAATATTCAAGACTTTTTTTTATCTGAGTCTATATTCAACAAATGTAATATATTTCGGACTTTGATATTATCCCTGAAAATAAAAATATCAAAAATTATTTTTTACATTAAATTAGGTTCTAATCATATTCCTGATTTATATAAATATATTTTTAAATAATATTATTTCAGTTTTACAAATTAAACTATCTTTTGCGAAATTGCAAAAAATGGGCATATAATTTTGTAAATTTGCCAATTTGTGAGCTTTTTTGCATGTTTTTCCCATATTATATTTTATTTAAATAAAGCTATGTGTAGTATTCGGCATTATCAATCCGACCCGTGCAATGCCTTCGGACAGAGCATTTAACACTAATTTTAAATTATCATAATAATTTTTTTTTACTTTTTAAAAATTTTAATACCCTTATTTAAAGTCAGATTATTATTTTTTAAGATGTTAACATATAAGGAAATGGACGCCATCTCTAATTTTGATGTTTTGGCTATAAAATGAGGTTTTTTTGCATAACATATGCGACGATCCTAGATTTAGTTTTTCTCCCATTGCCTCCAATTTTATTTAAGGTCCAAAGTAAATATTTAATTTTTTTTCTCATTATCTTACCTTAAGATTTTGTACAAAAAACGAATTTTATTTCAAACACTATTTAAACCGAGAAAATAAAAGAAATACAAAATATTTAAAACACTTAATGTTATTAATGAATACTTCATAAATATGTTTTATCTGTTAGGTTTCATATTACTCAAGTCGACAAAAATAAATAAGTGATCACCAAATGACAATTTAGCGAAATTATCTGCATGAAAACCTTTCTTTTATATTTTGTCCTTTTTTGTTAAAATTTAGACTCAGCTATTTTGAAATATTCGTAATAATTTTCAAATTTAACCAATTTGACGGATTTTGCGACCTTGAAATTATATAAAAAAAAATAAAAAAAAATTTGTCTTTTTACCAAAAATAATCTGAAGCAAAGTTATGAATATATCAAACTTCAATATCAACTTAGGTTATTACAAAGTATTGGCATTCCGACCTAAATAGTACACGACATTTTATTAATTATAATATTGTTGTTTCAATTTAACAGTTTTATATTTCACTTTTTTAATTTATTTTGCTTAACATTTTGATGTTAACTATTTATAATTTGCTTACAAATTTTTATTAGAAAAAACTGTAAACATTGAAAATTCTTGAAATAGTAAGTCTGGTCGCTAAAATTAGCTATATATCAAAAATTTGTCGAGCTATCTTGTAACAGCCCAAAATACACCAAATATGTCAAAATCTCATATTAACAAATAGCTAATAGTCATAGGCGCCTTGTTGAGAAAATGAATTTTCAATCAGCACCTTTGACTAGTTATAAATGTTTAAAAAAGTAATTTGAATAGGAATTAAAATACTTTATATTTATAGGAAATTTTATGCTTAATTCGAACCCATACAGCTCTGATTAACAGCGTGGGACCCTACAAAAACAATTTAAGTGTCGTTTTTTTCCTATATAAATAAGAGTTTTTATTCTACATTTAAAAGGTTTCCCTATTCTATAACAAAAAATATCTCTTATGGTATTATACATAATAATGGCATACAACGCCCCATACTTTTTTGCCAAAATAGCGCAGATGCAATAATAACAATAAATACCATGAGCGGTTAAGGAAAACATAGAGTTTGTGTTATCATTGGTTATTCCTTTTGTCCCTTTTTTATCATTTGCATCTAATAGGTATTAAATTCAAAATGATATATTTTTTAAGCCCGCGTTTAGTTTTAACATGGGGATGGGTTAAACAACAAATTTTATTTTTATCAAAAACAGGCGACATATAAAAATCTATAGGTAAAAAACAAAAGCAAAGATTTTTATTAATATACAAAATCATCGGAGAAAGACAAATATTATTTTTTAAAATAAAAGCATAAAAATTCTGGTGTAATTTATTTGACTGGCACAAATAATTGAACCATACAATAGTTGTTTAAGTTTTTCCTTTATGCCTACATTTTGTTAAATTTGAAAATTATAATCAATTATTTTTCTGTACAATATTAAATAGCCTCTAAAACGAATTAGAACGACTAACGCCAAAGTTTGACATTTTGCCGCTTAAACATAAGGCATACAGTATTTAAAGAGGTTAGTTCGTCAAAATGCCACAGCCCCTTTGTTACGGTCTTATTTTTAATATTTTTGCTCTTATGTGTTGGGAAAAAGCAAATTGCCGTGCCTTGTATAATCATTTAAATTGTAAAATTAAAGCCAAGTGATTTTTTATCAATCAAAACGCATTATCTACGCATGGATAAGGTTAAATGCCTTTAGATCCATAAACCATGCGTGTTTATATTTATTTTTTAGAAAAAGGAAAAAATGAGTGCCCTCAACTAGTAATAATTTAATACACTTTTATTGATGCCCGAAATATAATCAGTCTTCAATTATTGCCATCCTTACTTTGATCTATAACTAAAAATTTAGTAATTGGATAGATATAAGCCAGATGATAATTTATAAGCTAAATTAGTTAATTTTTAAAAATTATCTAAATTTTTAAATCTATAAAAATAATTGTGTGATCACATTTCTATCACAGCCCAGGTCATCGAATTTATAAAGATTTACCAATCATTCTTATAATATCAGAATATCTACATTTATTTTGAACGTCTCCTAAGGTGAAAATCATATCCGTTTTTTTTTTTAAATTTCTTGCCTTTTATGGAGGTCATAAAAAATTTACCTTATTATTAAATTGATTAATAATAAAAAAACAACAAAAGTTGTGTTCAAAAACTACAATCTTTCAAAGTCCAAAACCTAAAGAAAAAACATGAACACCCTGTTTTTGCTTTCAATGTCGAACAGCGTCTCAATATTTGCAAAAGTGGTCGGCAAAGAACAATTTCCAAAAAAAAATCGTTACCTATATTGGAATGTTATTTTTTGCCTTTTTGATTTTATAATGAGCATAAAAAATAATGTTAATAAAACGGGGGGGGAAGGGGGGGGGTGGATTAAACTATCTTAACAGATTCGTAAATTAAGGGCGCTTTTAGAAATCATTTAAAGATTTTAAATTGAAAAAAAAATTTAGACTTTTGTACGAAAAAATTTAAATTTCTACATATAGCTTATAATTAGCTATGTTTATACGGATACAAATTTAATTGAATTCCTCTATTTGAAGCAATTATTTAGTGTAAAATATTATTTAAAAAAAAATTAATAATTTCACAAACTAAATTTCAAAATTTATAAACTAAATAAACTTTAAGCACGTCATAAAATAAATGTAAAACTAGGTAACACAAAGTTCTGCTCGCCCCAGCTTACGAAGCTTTGAATGAGTTGGGCAAGTAGTTATTAAACCCCTAATTTAATTTCCTTATATAGGAATGGGTTTAAAAAATTTTGTTATTTAATAAAACTTCTCTTGTAGATTCCTAGATTATTAAATTAAGGAATAAAAATACTGGAATATATATGACCAGATTAAAACGTTAATGCAGTTAAAAACTTTATTTTTTAAAATATAGTAATACATATGATCATTAATGCACTACCATGATAATCAGAAGCTTCAGAAGTTGAATGATCATTCGAAGACTCCAGTGAATCACTACTACCAAACACTGGGTAAATATTTGTATATAATGTTTAATTCAAAAATATAAAATTAATTTTCAAAATTACACAACGTCTTAAATACTTAGTGGTGAATCTTTCAAATAAGTTTTTATCATAAATTTGCATACCTACCTGTTCAAGGTAATAAATTTTTGGGGGTACATATCTAATTCAAGAGCGCGTTCAGAGTTTTATTTTTTTTTAATTTTTTTAATTTTTTTAAACGTCTTACAAAATAAGTCCAATCTTTATTATTAGCATTAAATACTTTTTCTGTAAAAAAAATGGGAAAAAAATTAAAATGGCCATTAGGTATCGCTTAGGAGTCAATATTTTCCACCGTACTCCCGTGTCCTAAGTACAACAAATTGCCAACAAATGTTGACACGCTCTAAATAATCAAGTTTTTCAAATTATTTTAAATATGTTTGTTACATGTTAATATAACATTTAGGAATTTTTATAAACCGTCATACAAACTATTTCGAAACTATTTATACCTATTAGGACATTTATCTTAAATTTTAACATTAACTTTGCGTTTTTCGATATGTCATTTTAAAAATTTGTCTGCCGTCAACTGATTATTTTAAAAGCCACATTAGTCTACAATCTAAATTAAATATGAATGGCAAAACATTTATTTTATATAATTAAACTTTCCAGCTTGGGTCTTTTATCTTCTGGTACTATAAAAAATTAATATATCGTTATTTATCGTACTTATTTCATCTTAATATTATAAGCTGCTAATACACAAAGACATTTTGCTTAAAAAATGTAAAATTCTACATTATTATCTCTTTTGATCTTTTCTATGTTTTAATAAATCATTTTGAGCGATACTAAGCTCCAAATAGAAAACTTTAATAATTTAAAACCCCTGACCATAAAATCAACTTTTGATTATTAAACTATTTTTTTTTGGATTTCAAAAAAGGGCACGTTTTAAATGACTTTTTTTTATAAAACGTTTTTATATTTTTTAATATTTTGTCAATTTACATAAAAATTTGCTTTAATAGACTTATATAAATATTATCAATAATAATGGTATATACTCTAATTTATAAACGGCGTTTTGTAGAAAATACAAACGCCTTTACCAATACTTTTTCCTCACTTTTAAATAACATTTAAATAATATTTCATCCTATTTTGGGAAAAAACAAAACTTTATTTTAAACGTGGCCTTATTATACTTTAATCTTCTCTTCCTTTCCCATATATTTTACATTAAAATTTTTGATTTTTTTAGGTTGCTTTTTGTAAGCCTACAGATTATAGAAAAAATGACTTAACACGATTTTAAATATTATATTATTTTGGTTATCTTAGCTTTTAAAAATTAAATGTTATGAATTTAAATGTAAAATTAATTAAATATTGTTATTTGATGAAAAATAATACAAAAGTTATTTCAATTCGATCCTTAGATCAATTATAAACGAATAATCGACTTTATATTTGAAATTAAATACACATTATGTTCTTTGGTTAACTTGTTTCCTTAATAATAATAAGGTAAAAAAAATGCATGCAAATACAATAAGGTCCTCGCTATTTCAATTAAAAATCATTAGCCTTACATCTGAACCTTTATTTTTTAATATATTGTTTGTTTAAATTGTAAAATTCATCTAGCAAACTACGAATTTGGGAGCCCTCAGATTTAAGAAGTTGAATAGTACTCTTGGAACCAATTTGATAAATTGTTTAATGACATTTAAAATTGACAGCATATTTTCAAATATATTTTTTGAAATAGATAAATAATTAACTAAATCAAAATTAAGTTCACAAAATTGATTTAAATTTTTATATTATAATGTAATCACGTCCTAAGTTGCCACGTATTGAAAAATTTGTTACAAAAAATAATACGATGCATTAACATTGGCCGTTTTTTTGCAAATTTTTTTATAATTATTAATCATGCATTTTTAATAAAATAATTAAACCAAAGATTATTAAAGAGGGCTATAAACTCTAAAACAAATAATTTGTTATGTGTTTATGTTTTAATAAAACTTTGCAAATACGGAAATAATTTTGACTGATTTAAAAATATGATTATACACTCATTTTTTACAATTAGGCAATTGATTATAATTTACCGTTTGAAATAAAAAGAAAATTTCAATTTGGGTAATTTAATATGATTAAAATCAGCTGCAATTTAATTGATTTTTTGAAGAAAAAAAAAAGTTTTGAAAGAAAGATAAAATCATATTTTTATGACATTGTTAGCGATAATGTTTTTTTATTTAATTTTATTATTGGCTTTCCGAAGGGGTGGGGGTGCACCCTTTGCCAAATGATTATTTTTGTGTACCTTAATGCAATAAAAATTAGGCCTATATGACTACCTTACCTCAAAATAATTCCCCACATATAACCTATTTCTCACCCCTTTTCCTTCTTCCCTTTAACCCGCCAATGGTAGGGTGAATGTAACACGAATGCTATAGTGGGGTCCATACGGACACCAATTTTAAACCTCTATAACCTCAGTTTAATAGCTATGAACTTTATTTTTTAATTAGTTTGAAAAGAAATACGTGCTCTTTAATTATGAACTAACATAAGGTATTATTAATTAATGCAAATTTTGACATAGAAAAAAATCCGAAAAATTAAAACAGGTCAACAATTTTTTGAGAGTTATGAGTTAACTACAGAGATCAAACCTGCCATCTTAGGGAATATCAAATCCGTTTACCGTTTTTCCTAATCAAATTTAGTTAGTCAGTTATAAACATTGTATATTTTAGAAAAAAAGGTTAAAAAACCAATAAGATTCAAAAACAAATATAAATTGAAATTTTAGTTTTGCATGTCTACAATAGTTAAACTGTTAGATTTAAAACTTCAAATATTATTTTCATTAAAAACCGATAATATATCGTGTCGTATTTAAGTTTGGACGCGAAATATTTTGTATTATCTAAATGCCGATGTAAGAGCTTGATACATTAATAAAAAAAATTTTCCATTATTTGTGAATAAAAACATAAGTTACAAGGGATTTTAATATGCAAAAAAGATTTTTAAATTTTTTCTTTAGGGTATATTTAGATCTGTCAATACGGTCAAAAAAGGCCATTTTTCGTTATAGACGGATCTAAGGAGCCAAAGACGGAAGAAACTAAGAAAAACAAAAAACATATATGAGATTAGGCCATCATGGGGATGCATTCTTTTATGTTTTCATAATAATCTCGTTTCTGATATAAATATTAGTTGACCTGTGCTATATTAAATAAATTAAGTTATAGATCAGTTATAATGTGTTTTTTTTATCGAAATCTACCTTTATTATCTAAAGTTTTTTGCACAGGTCTATAAAATTTTAAGAAAAGGAATTAGTCAAGGAATTTGTTCCCAAAAATTATTATTCTATATAACTTCAACATTGAAAACCATATCTATGGTCATCTATAAATAATGCGACAGCGCCTAACGCCTCAAGCGACGGTAACAATCATTTTATAAAGGTCTTAAAAAGATCTCTAACAAAGGAAGCGATCAATTTAACCACTAAAAAACTAGGAGATTAGGCTCTATAAGCCGCAATTCTCAAACATTGAATCGCACAAATTTTTCTATCAATTTATTATTTAAAATTTTTAAAGATAATATGAAAATATTTAATTACTAACTTTCGGGACCTAGATAACATAAACATATAATAAAATAAAAAATATTATCATAGATTGAATTTGGTAGGTCATCAGAAAGTCATCACAAATTATCTTTTTTCAAGGTCGTGTTTTTTGTGAAACAAAAAGAATCTAATCAACCAGATATTTTTAACAATTTGACAAATTATCACCTCCTTGAAATATACATATTGAATGCTTTCTCGACATATATTTATTTATACAACTGTGCTCACAACTTAGGGTTATTTTAGTTACAGTTATAAAAAAAATTTAGTTTTGAGGTGGCATATCATAAATAATAATGGCGCGCTTTTTTTATATTTACAGAATTTGATGAGCAAAATTAATTAATATTGTGTATTTTATAACGAAAAATGTTAACTCAACCTTATCGCGAATTATTAAACGTTCTAAAATCCAAAATATTTATTTGTGTCTAAATTATCTCATATTCAAAGGCAAATTTTTTTTAAGTTTTAGAAATTTGTAACATTTCAAATTAATACAATGCAGCTTACAAAATCTTTATATTAAATAATGTTCTGTAAATATTATTTTTAGGCTCGAATAGCTATTTGGCTCATATAATGATAAAACAGCTATAATTACGGCCCTAAGCTACACATAAATTACACTGGACAACAAACAAAAACAACATAAACGATTTTTTGAGGGTTTTGTAGAGAATTTTCTTGCGAGAACGATCCCGGGTTTAGTTTTTTCCCATGCCTCCAATTTCTTTTAAACCGCGTCCAATTAAGAAAATATTCACAAAATTTTTTTAACTATAAATTTTCCAAAAAATATATTGGCATGTTCAGATTCCTTATAAAAAATATATCTAAAAAAGTTACTTAAAATTATTAGCAATTTACTTTCAAGTTATTTAGGATCAAAAAACGGATTTTATGACGAAAACCACTAATTTTATAAAATAAAAAAAATAAAAAAATTTAATATTTTAAAATAATTTAAACCCCTTACGTTAATAATGAATGTCTCCCTTATCTAAATATATATTTAAACTTTTGTTACCCCTATGTTTTATGATATAGAAGCCCAAAATACCCCAAAAATCAAAAAATCTCAACTTTGACAACTACTAAAAATCTGAGGCATTGGCAAATATTCTGATTTCATATTCGTGATCAGCGCAAAAACTTGACCAAAAACTATAGTTGTCATAAATGATGCTTATTGTCGTCCAAATTTTGTTGTCCAGTGAAATTTAAAATAAGGATTGAATAGAATTACCAAATTGCGCCTAAATATTATACCATGCAAATTCATAATTAATTTTTTTTTTAAAATCAGCATTCTACTTAATAAATTAAAATTAAAAAAATGAACATTACTCGATTCAAGAAGATCAGTCAACGTAATTTTCCCTAAATTAAAAATAACTATTAGAATTTTGTTAGACTTACATTCTAATCAGGTTATAATTATCCTTAACTTTAATTATTCAGCTGTCATAGTTCTATTATTAAAAAGATCTTTTTTAAAGGAAAACCAGCATTAATATAAATTAGTAAATTATAAAAAGACAGGAAATATATTATATGTAAGATATGAAAGAAGTAATTAAAATAAAATATTAATAAACTAATTTTTAGAATCCTCTGGCCATGTATTTTTAAATAGAAAATAATTATTTTTCAAAATTATTGAAATTTTTTGCCTTACGACTCGGTAAAATAAAATTATTTTTTAATAGTTTACCAATTTGTTTAAAAATTATCATGGCTTCAGGACCAAATGATCCAGAAGTTGTGGTAACATTTGGTATAAAAATATTTTCGGAATTTAAAAAACAATATTCTTGTCTTTATAATTCCGGCATATAAAATTGGATCAAAATTATAATTTAAAGGGGCCAGAGGATCAACACACACGTGAAATCCCAAAATAAGGGTTTCTCCTCAGATAAGGGAACAAGAGTTTTGCCATTCGGTCTTTGAGTATTAAAAGATAAAAAAGGATATACACACGGTATGTTACCCTTTAAGAAAAATGGCGATAATGCAATTAACCTTATTGTTTTAATTTTTGAATTTGACAAACTATGTAAGGGATGCACCAAAACTATCGATGAGAGTCTTGCATTTACTGCAAATGTAGAGAGTTGTGAAAAGAATTCCTAAACTTATAAAGCATATTGCTTTGTTAGGAAATAATTGATTTTAACCTACTAGGGATTTAACCATTCACGGCCTGAATTGTATGAAGAGAGTGTGATCTAAGAAGGGATTTGTGCGTTGTGTTTTCACTCTGTAAAAGGTAAGCAAGAGAGTTTAACGCTAGACACATAACCAATTCTATTTGATCTTTTAGGATATGACCTGAGGGCCGGTCTCGTAGTTGTTAAGGCTTGAAAAAATGGATTCGAGTAATATTTTGTAATTTTATAAATTGTATTTTTGAAAGATGAAAAGGAAGCAAGGAAAGCGACAAGCGCTATACTTTTGGGCGACCTGATCCCAAGTCTACCCAGCTTGGCTGCTAGGGGAAACTGAACATAATTATTCAGATCGAATTTTGAATTATAGAGATTTCCAAAATTAAAAATAATTTGTGCTCAAATACAAAGAATTAAAAACAAAAGCTTCGTATGTCCGGAAGCAAAATTGTCACATTTTTTAAAAGAAAAAACTCCTGATGAACAGGTAATTTTTTTAAAATTTCTAATTTTTCTTTATTAACAAATAAATGATGTTCTAAAAATTATTCGACCGCAATAAAACCTCCTACGAACGAACCTAAAATTATTAAATCCTCTTAAGGGGTTTTTTTTAAAGTTTCCACTATAGTATTTGTAGATGGAGGTAAAGGATATATCTCACATTTATTAGGGTTAAGAGATAGGTTTAAAATTGAAAAATGGCGTTGGGCTATACTATGCTAAATTAATATCTTCCAGCTTACCACACATGGTACAATCATCTAAATACCATAAGTGCAAACGGAGATTTGTTGAATGTGATATTTCATATATTAAGTTTTTAAAGGCAAATCAAAGCGAACCCAAGGGGTCACTGTGTTGGACTCCCTATGACGAAGAAAATTTAAATATTGAATCAATACCATAATTCAAATGTATATAGTAGTGGTATTGGGAAAAATTTTAAATATTAGTCGATAAGGTAAGAACGATCTAGGCAATCAAAAGCATTTTTTAAGTTCAGTTTAACTAATTCGTCGGGATTTATTGATCTTTAGATAGGGCGGGTGCCTTCTATACCAAAACCCAGTTGGGAGGAGACAGTAGGTTTGCTAAAGTAGATTTTTTTCTGTTAAATATAATTTTTGAAATAGTTTGTCTAAAAAAACAACCAACAGCTATAGGGCGAGTTTTGTTCTTTTTGGAGGGGGAGAAGACGAGCCCAAACAATATGGGGGCAAATTCCAGTGGGCGATATCCATTAAATATAAAATTTACCACTTTGCAAAAATTGTTGATAAAAAACTAGATATATCGGTTTCTAAAAGGTCCTTTAAAATATATTGGAAACGTTTTAAGAGCTTTAAGAATTTCATTAAGTGATATTTCCATTTTTGTATTTAAAATAGGAAAAATTTTAAACTTTAGCGGTCTTAAAGAACTGTTCTATTGTTTCAGGAGTATTGGGTGCAATTATTGGCGATAGCTCAGTGGCAAACCTTCTGTCTTAGACGTAGGATTGCGAGTTCAAATTCGTATGCGGTAGCTTTTTTCAAACTATACATGTGCAACCACTTTGAAGCTTCTGAGTGGCCTGCTTAGGCAGTAGGTCCTAAACGACATGTCTAAATGTCCTAGGCTAAGAACCTAGGTCGCCGGCATGCGAGCAATTCTTACTATTTAACCCGTCGGCAATATTATTTGTTTTGCTCGGGTTAAAAGAGTCAAAGCCCTGTATGGCGCCCCTAAATGGGAAAAGATATGGGGGAAACCTCAAACATTATTTAAGTTGCAATTGAATTATTGCCTTGAAGGATCTTGAGGGCTCCTTTGAGATTATTTGAAATTTTTTTAAACGATTGGATCAGGCACGATTCTAGACCCCTTTTGGGGGGGGACCCCCCCCCCCAAAAAAAAGTTTTTGTTTGCCCCCCCCCCCAAATAATTGAATTTGCCCCCCCAAAAATACATAGTAATTTTATGTTTGCCCCCCCAAAAAAAATTGAATTTGCCCCCCCAAAAAATACATAGTAATTTTATTTCTTCCACATAATATAATTAAATTTGCTCCGTCAAAGATATCTAAAAAATATTATCTTAAAAATATTTACTTTTTATTTAAAAGTGTTTTTATTCATTAATACTTCTCATCCGCAAGAGAGATCAAACTAACAGAAATATATAGAAAAATTTGATTTTACAGAAAGCTTTATATTTGTGAAAGCATTTCATAAATCTGATGCCTAAATTTTCTCAGTTAACAACAATCTTTTGTTAGAATATAATCTAGAACCAATGAACCTGATCGCACAATGCTACAATGGGGCGAAAGTAATGTCTAGGGAAAAGGTGGTGTTTAAGAATTTCTGAGCAAAATGGTTGGACATCATGTCCCGTATATTCCCTGCATACCACCGATTGCATCTTGTTGCAAAAGATGGTCTTAAAATTTTAAGTGATGGGAAAGGTTTTTTTGATATATTTTCTTCCCTTTATAAATTATTTCAACATGATGCAATCAAGGTAGTTAGTGAATGCGGGACCATAACCCGGCTGTTGCCCCATTGGTAGTGTGGTCACTACCTGCCCATTGTTTTTTTTTAAAAATTACACAAAAATATTTAATACTCTTTAAAAAATTAAAAATAAAAAAACTTTTATATCTTCAGGTCACAGGGCCGAATCGGGGTTTTTTGACCATATATATAATCATCTATTTATTTTTTTGTATTTAATTGAAAAATTATTTTATTTATTAAAAATAATTATAGATCAATTTCAATGCAGAACGATTTTTATTTCTAAAACTTCTGATATAATACACCATTGTTTGTTAGAAATTAAACATTTAAGAAATAAAATATATTTGAAGATTTATTCAAAAATTGTTTTGATATTAATATTTTTTAAATGACAATAATTTATCTATGGATAAAAGAAAACTAAACCTAAAGATTTTTTTGATTTTTATTAATTTTCTACTCATAAGTTTGAAATTATTTTTAATATTAATGATGAAGTGAAGTATTTATTTTAATATTATTAATTTATTTATATTTTGATAATAGATTTTTTACCGATAATAGTTGTTCTTTAGATTCCCTTTATTAATTTGATTATTTTTGGATATATATAAATTAGAGCCTCTTTAAAAAATAAGTAATATTGATAAAGATTCATTATCTAAAGAAATTGACGTAGCCAAAAATTTTTTAATAAGAAACTTAATAATTACCAAGAATGTGTTACTATTGAATTTGTTAAATTTTTATATGATTACAATGATGCGTTTTCTAATCTATTTAACATTTTTCCTATAAGTTTGTTAATTGGCTCTTCAACGTCGAGTTGTGAGGCCACATTTTCTTCTTTAAGAAGGATATTAACGGCTGACAAGTAGTGACCTGCTTAAAGGTGATAGTTCTTTTAAACACGAAAAATCATTAACTAGGGAAATTTTGATGAATATTGCAATTTAATTAAAATCTTCTAAGATAAAATAGTTTGATCAATACACTGCTCATAATCAGCTATATCGCTTACTATTTTAACATGGTTGCAAACTTTTTATGCGCATTCAACGTTTATGTTCATGTTTTATTTAATTTTTAACCCTAATATTAATAACTAGTTATATATAACCAGTGTTTTTTTCAAATATATTCTTCCAAATTAGCATACTTATACATTTTGTTTTCAGATAATCAATCTTATTTCACTTTTCATTTTCTAAAATCCAAAGTTTTATATAATTCATTTTTATCATTCATATCATATTTTTAATTTCATGCGCAATGATACCAAATGATAAAATTATACATACAATTAATTCAAATCTCGTTTCTTTTTAAGCAATTGATAGTGAAAACAATTAATTCTAATTCACATATTCAGTTTATAAACTCATTTTTTTTTAAAGAAAATAATAAATTACTATTAATTTGTTAAAAAATTTTGAACATGGATTCTATTGTTGTACATGTATATTTTTTGCCGTGACCGAAGGTCACGGCCAATTTTGCCGCCGAAGGCGGCAAAAAAATTTTTTCTGCCCCCCCCACGAGTTTTTTTTGCCCCCCTAAAATGGAAAAGCTAGAATCGGGCCTGGATTGGATAGAGGGCTTTTGGAAAGTTTGAATGGGGAAAGAGAACCTGTATTAATAATTTTAAATTCAATAAATTGGACTAAGGGAATCTCATCAAGAGGTTCTGGGATTCCTAATATCAAATTTGGGAATAAAATTAGTTTTTCAATTATCAGGGTTTGGAAATTCCACTAAAGTAGATAAAATTTTGAAAAAAAAACACCATAAACGGCATCTCTCGCACTTTTAGGAACCCTTGATATTACCCGTTTTTTTAAACACGTCTATATATCTTTATATTTTTCCATTTTTTGTTTTTTATACAAATTGCTTTTTGTAAAAACATATTTTTTTGAATTCTTTCGGCCCTATATGTTGTGTTAACCCAAACCCAAAGAGATGGCCAGGCTCAATTGTGAAAAATTGTTTATACAGTTTTTTTCAATTTAAGAGGTTTTCTTTATTTATTTTTGTCACAACTAAATGTCGATTAAAAAACGAATTGCAACATAAAAATTGGCATTTTTTACATAAAAATTAAAAATGTTGGATGAAAATTTAATGTCTTAACGCATTTTTACCTCATCCTAAACCAGGCCTGGGAAAAGTATGGGCTAATGGAAATTGGCTTCTTTTTCTCGGACCAAATAAAGGGAAAATAGCTTATTGTATTCTTATAAAGAATACCCGAAATAAATCAAAAAAGCCCTTGGCAAAAAAAGGGGGTGGAGGGGGAGGGGGGGTAGACTAATGGAATTACGAGTTGGTGTATTATCGGTTTTAAGGTTTTATTGTAAATTTAACAATAGTAGAAAACGGATCAAACGTCTAGGTTAATTTCCCCCATGTCATACTTCTTAATTACAATCACATTGGCACTTATATATTGTAAAGGACATAATTTTGTCCCAAAATTTAGGCAAAACAATTTTTTCAAATTTATTTAAATTTGCCGGCCCCAAACTTTTAATATATATTCATTAATATTATTAAGAGCTATTATTTTTTCAGAAAATTTAAGGATAGTTTTTTATATTATTTACTTTTATATTTGACATCAGTTTTCTAGTAACTTAAAAAAATATTTAAATTTTAAAAATAATGTTTGCATCTAATAAAGCCCCCATTACGATCTTTAAAATAAATATTATGACTCTAGCTACAATAATTTTAAGAATACATGCGCTCAAAGTTGCCTCAAAATTAATTTAAAAAAAATATTTTCTCACATCTCAATCAAAAATCACTTACGTTAAAAAAATTAAGTTTTATTAACACCCTAGGACCCTAATATATCAATTTTCATCCAAATCTAATACTTGAAGAGAAGAAGTTTGTAGATTTGAGGTGAAATTGAGCATATATAATATATGTTAGTGATTTTTTTATTAAATAAAAATATGTTTAGCATCAAAAAATATACCCAAATTCTTAAGATATATTCAATTTTAAAATTAAAATATAGAGTCTGTCTTAAAAGCTTTTATCCTATCTGAGTTGGAAATGAAAGTTCCGACCCGGTGGCGGCCCGTCCAAAAAAACTGGCTTGACCGGGCCAAATAACCGGCCTGGCAGCCCAGGCCAGAATTAAAAAGTGAGATACGGGCAGGGCAGATTTTTTTTCATATTAACGGGTTTATGAATTAATCATTTTTAAATATTTTAATCTCGTTTTATTTAAAATTCTTTTTTAACTATTGTCAACAAGTTAAAATTATAAATTTATTTTACGCGATATGGATATTACCTTTCACTCTGTATTTTTTTATAGAATTTCTTAAAATTTCTAGCTTGAAATATAAAACTTTCGGGCCGCAATTGTAAATGCCAGCTGGGCCGGGCGGGCCTGACAGGGCCAAAGTTAAATAATAAATATCCAATTTCAATCTGAAAGGTTAGTCAACCACCAAAATCCTAATTATTTGACACATTTTAAACGAGCTTTAAATGAGAATATTTATTTTTATCTTTGTGCCAATGAAACTTAATAAAGATAAAAAAAACGCATTGTACTTTTAGCATTTTCAATTTCCAATGATGCTAAATTAATAGGTATAAAACTAAATGTAAAATGCAAAGTACATATATTAAGCTAATGAATTCTATAATTTACAATAAATTTAAGTTTATATAAATAATGCAGATCACTTATTGTTGCCGCTGAATACTGTTTTGTCATTGGGCATGACTTCAAATTTTAAAAAGCAAACTCTTTCGGTTTTTTTTTAAATTAACTACTAGTTTTTTATTTTGAATTTAAAGATATACTAATATTTTCCATTATAATAGAAAAGGAAAAATACTATTTTAAGATTTTCTTTCAGATAAATCTCGAACTTAACGAAAAAGGTTTTACTGTCCTTTTTCTTCCCCCTACAATTAATCTGTATTACTGTCTGATGTCTCGGGATTGCTTCGAGCTGATGATGGTCCAGCAACAGCATCGGATGTTTCACTCATCGATCGACTCCCCAACCTACTTCTAGTTCCAGTTGATGTGGAGTCAATGCTTGACCGACCGGAAGTTGAAGTTGATGCTCTCTCACTTACAGACGCGGAGGCGGATGAGGAAGATGGTCCAGAAGTTAGAATACCCTCCGCCAATACCGCTGTTGCGCCAGCTGTCGGAGCGGCTGCGATTGGTGAAAGAATTGGGGGTGATAAAGGCGGAGCCATTCTATCTGCTACTGTGGTAATGCTTTCAACTCCTTGACGAACGAGAATAGAAGTTCCAGCTGCCTCAGCTGTAATAAATGGTTTGCTAATTAAAACATTCTTGCATGAATGTATTAAGGCAATCACTTTTTTTCCATGTAGAAATTATATATCAAGTGGAAGACCGACCTGTGAGCCAGAAAAAAAGAAAAAATTTTTACATTGCAATTAATAATTAATAATTAACAAAATTTTTGTATTAAATCAGTGTTTTTCATTGGAACCCGAATGCATGCCGCCCGCGCCGGTTGGCCCTAAATTTGAATCGAATCGCATAACTTTGGCATTGAAATTTTTTTGGATATTATCCCGACCTTACCTTTGATACAATTTGTTCAAGAGGCCAAATAAAAACAATTTTAACTTAAAATCACTGACTTATCCAGTATTTGTGAAAAGGAGGAATGGGTAAGTTATTAAAGTTGCCGGCTTTTGCGGCAGGTTATGCATTGCCTATTTGAAATAAAATTTGCCTTTCAACTAAGTAAAGAATAAAAAATATATTTTGCGAAATTAAAGAGTAGAGCGCATTGTTTATTACTCTACCCAGAAAAGTTCATAAATAATAAATTTAAAAAAATTATTAATTTAAGACTTGGCAAGTATCCATAAAAGGTATGCATTTGCATTTAACCCGGGGATTAGATATCTCTAAATATATGCAATATTATCAATCGATTTTTGTGATTTTTTTCTTAATGTAATAAATTAAACTAGTAATTATAATTTGCTCTATGTCAAATAAAAAAAAATTGTGTTGATTAGCATTGGGGTCCACATGGATCCCATAAGGTCAATTTCACTGTATAAATTTGTAATAACGCCTAGCCGTAATATAAATTTACACTAACCTTTGTTCCTAATTTTAATGGTTTTATTGAATAGGTATTTAGTAGAGTTTAAACCGGGCGGTAATTTTCCGGCCCGGCCCGCGCGACATATTTTCTATATGGGCCTGGAAAGTTTATATTACAGGCTTAATTTTTTTGTTAAATTCAATAAAATATAGAGTGTCGAAGTAATCCCCTCTATCTTATGATTAATAAATTTATCATTTTTAGATAGTTGAAGGCGAAATGGAATATCGGCCCGGCCCCCCTCTTAATTGTGTTTTCTATTTTAAGTTCGGTCCGCTGAGCTCGTCATAAATTTAAGCCATCGGCCCCTTCTTTGGGTAAGCCGTGAGCCTGCACCGGGCCGAGTGATTTTGGCCATTTTGATCCTAAAGAGGCAAGTGACCGCGTGAAGTGTTTTACATCATTATTGTATAGTATTGATTAATTTTTTTTTCATTATAAAATATGTTATTTTTTAAGTTAATTTGTAGCCTAAAATAATTTTATTATATTCTAAACTATGTTTTATTAAAAATATTTAATATAGTATAAAAAAAAATACATTTTTTAGATTTATTTTTCTTTGTATTTAACAAAGTTTGCACAATTAATGAATGATAACATTATTGGTGAATGATAATTATAGTTTTTAATAAAAGTGCACGTTTTTTCTTTAAATTAATATAAAAACTAAATACATAGCTTTAACATGAAATTACAGACGTTTAGAATTGGGATCCGTGCGGACCCCACTGAAACATTCGTGTTACAAGTTTCTTATCTTAGCCGCATCACGTTAAAGAATAATTTTTGAGCGTTACGTAATGGTAACATTTTATTTTTATTCCATCTTTATTTTTTGGGTGAGCATTAAATTGCTATGAGACGACTTTCATAACGCCTAGTGTCAGTAGGATTAAGCAAGTCCCTCCGCCAATACCATAATATCCATCGAAATGACCCCCCATTCTTCATAATATTACAGAATATATACAGCCCAACATAGATATAAATTCTTGAGAGGTGTTCTTGTATTTTTACTATTAATCATCCCTTTTTACACCCCTCATAAATTTCTTAAATAATATAACTAATAATATTAATCATGGTAGTGCTTCGAATTCAGGCACATTTCGGAACGTCTACGAATGGCTCCACCCTCCCAATTCATACGGCTCTTTTACTGACGAACAATTAAGAGTAATTAATTATTTTGAATGCTAGATTTGGCTATAACAGTTTTTCGGTGATAATAACTTTGTTAATTTTAGTCCTTAATATTAGCTAAAAAAATAATAATGAGCTAAATAAAACTGACCGGACCCAGCCCACATACGTTAAGCTCGTTTGTTATTTAGGCCCAACTTAACTTTCGTGCTGACTGCCACCCAACCTTGTGGACTTTCGGGTCCCAACTTTTAGTATTATGGTTTTATTGTTGTATATTTAAGATACAAAAACCGTATAAGTGAAAAGATTTTTTGAAAATTTGTTATAGCAATTTAAATCTTTTATGTAAATCTAATAAATTTTTTGAACAATGATATCATAATCAATATTGGGGATTTTATAAAATTTAGGTTATTAATTTAAAATGATTACCCGCACCAATAGCTATATATGTAAATTAGAGTAATTACCGCCTTTAGTTTATTTCTGTATGTTAAACCTTGTGTAACAAAATTAAGAAATTTACTACATATTGAAACAAGTCAGCCTACACTAGGTAAAAAAAGATTCCTTCGTAACATTATTTGTAAAAAGCATATTATTGGCGGTCATATACATTTTTTTTTAATTAAAAAATTTAGGCTTTCAAAATTTGTCATTTATATATGATAATAAATATACTATAAATTACACAAATAATACCGAAAATGATTCCAAGCGTTTCTACATTAATTGTTATTATAAAATGGTTTATAAATATGGTGTAATTAATTTGATCTGCACGATTAACAATAGCTTATTGACCTAGGAAAGCGATTTAGCCGTGCTTGCAGTGCTCTGTGCAAATTTTGCTAAATACCTAAATATATTAAAATTTAGAGTTTTTCAATTTTAGTTCATAGATTATATTCATTATGTCATTTTTTTTACATTAATATTGCCATATTTACCTCAAATTGTAAAATAATTAAATTTAAAAAGACCGCTAGTTGTTGTTGGAACCTGCCGGTTCATTACTTAATATAATAATAATTGCATTAATAAAATATCTGATATTACAACCTTTAACTCCCTGCTTCCTTTTTCTTTTATATATGCACAAAAAGATTTATTATTATTTATTATTTTTTTTTAGTATATATAGATGTATTTTGAGATAATTTAAAATTATTATAATTATTTTTTTTATTCAATAAAAGTTGTGAATTAAATTTTGAATTTTATATTGGATTTAATAAAAGATAAAAATTTGGATATTCAACCACCCGGCTACGATAGTTGTTTTGATACTCAATATAAAAAATGAATCTATAAATTTTTTTTAATTAACACCAATTTATTAAAAAGATGCAACTGATTATTTAATGCCCTAGGGCAGCTATTGCCCTGAATCGCTTATTGACCTACAACCTATATATGGTCAACCACCAACAAGTCCGGGAAAATCACCCTCGGTCTGGAAAAAAATTTTGCATAAGGGTAGTCTCTAAGGTTATCTCATATTTTTACTGGAAGTAATTTTTGCCTACGAGGTAGGAGCAAAAGAAGAAAAAGGCGAGATAAAATTTTTCATTTAATGCAAATTTTGAAGGTTATAAGCCAAAAAGTATTATTGCTGGAGATTTCAATTTTTTATTTAGAGGACAATAAGGGCTATCTTAAACGGTATTAAATAAGAATATTCGGTTATCGATTTATCTATAATGATTGACAAACTTTATAAATTACGGATATTTGTACAAATAAATAGATTATGTTAATAACAAAAGTTAACGAAACGGGGGACGTATAAAAACGAAATTTAATTTTATTAATAACGAAAGTCTATGCAATTCAAACTTGGTTTTCATGTATAACGAAAATAATCTTCATTAATAGAAATAGGCCTTTATAATTGCATAATTAATTTATCTACGAAACTCTAAATTCTTTAATAACAAATTTTTATTAATTTTTATTTATAAATTCAATTACGTATTAACTTTACTATCAACAAATTTATTTTAATGACGAAAATTCATGAAAACGACTGTATTGCTGTATCGCAATTAATTATTGAGCACACAGCAACTAATAGGGACCTCCTCCGATTCCATCAAAAAATTCTAGATCAAATATATTGTGCTCTGCAGCATTTTAAGTAGAAAATAATTATAATGTTAAGTACATTTATGAAGTCTTATAGTTTTTGCCCTTTCAAAAGTTATAACCGGTTTGACCATATAGCAAATAACTGTCAACATTTACTTGACATTATATAAATTTCATTTACTAATATGTAAAGAAGTCGGCTCAAATAGCTCAGTGGCACACCTTCTGTCTTAGACGCAAGAGGTGGCGAGTTCGAATTCATGCAAAGTAGCTTTTTTGGAAAAACAATATACATGTGCAACCACTTGAAAGCTTCTGAGTGGCCTTCTTAGGCTAGGTCCTAAACGATATGTCTAAAATTAAGAGCCTAGACTAAATACTAGGTCGCCGGCGTGCGTGCAAATCTTGCTATTTAAGCAATATTAATTGCTTTGATCGGGTTAAAAGAGTAAAGGCCCTAACAAAGGTATGGAGCTCCTAAATGGGGAAAGGTATGGGGGAAATAAGAAAATTTTCTAATATCTGTAATCAACCACAACTCTCAATAAATCTTTAAAATAATCGGTTGAAATAAAAAAAAATATTATTAAATAAAAATGATCAACAATCCATAATTATTAACAGTGTTTAAAATATGCTTTTCCCTGGGCCCTGTGAGTATAAATTTTTTAATTTTTATTTTAATACTTAGTTAGTGTCGTGCCAACTGGCACTAGCACATTCCACGAGCACATGTATGTTTTTTATTTATATTTTATTTATTTTAATTATTATTATTTAGCTAGGAAGATAGAAAAAGGAGAAAAACTGCAAGTGAAGAAAAATTAAAAACAAAATTACTACATTTTATTTTTGTGCAATTTTTAAATCAGAAATTTTGTGATTGTGATAAATTATTTTATTGAATAAAACTCGGCTACGATAGTTAGAAGATTTATGTTATTTAAATTATCGGTTTTGATTTTAGACTTCTCAAAGAAATTTTATCAAATAAAGAAAATTATAAACTAAATAATATTTATTACGCGTGCCTGACATGTTCTGCCATCTTCTAAGCCAAGGGTCTTTTTCTAAAATACGCAAAAAATTATTTTTTACGACTCTATAACCACATGTGATTAACTTGTTTTAATAGGTATTAGCAAGTTTGTTTTATAAATAAAAGATTTCAAATTTCTATTTAAAAAGTTTAAGTTGTTAAATTGCAAGTTACATGTGAAGTCGAATTTACCCCAACCTAGGCCTAAATTAAATATTTTTTTTATAATCAAAGTTTACTTAATTCATATATATAAAAAAATTATCACAATTTTATATACTAGACATCGAATAAGCATTACAAATGTCATAATGTGCAAAATAATAATACATTTAAATCGAATAAATACTGCTTGTATAAGATATAAGTTTGTTAAATTGTACTTTTATATTGAGGCTTTATTTAATCTAGCTTTGAATACAATTGTACTAACCAAGGTAACTTATGATGTTTAGACACAATTTATATTAAAATATTGAATTAAATGTTTTTTTTATTTAGCCTTTACCACGGATAACAATATTGCATACCTATTAGGGTGTTTAATTTTTGAAATAATGATACTATATACAAATTTTTTACAAATCATAGATGACGGATTTGTTAGTTCAATTACTTTACTAAATGAAAGACGCAAACAAATAACGCTATACGGTTTCAAATTTGATTTATATTTTGTATTTTTCGTTAATCGCGGCCTACTTGATACCTATTGGCAAATTTTAGATCGATGTTTACATGAGATTTTGCCCATTTAAAAGTCATTAATCAAACTCTCACCACACTATGCTTTTTTTTATAAGCCAATTATCAAGATAGAGGATGATTGATTTTTGTTTAAATAATATTAAACTAAACTATTATGCCCGCCATTTCCATAAAAAACACATACTAATATGAGGTTGCATATGTAAACTTTATACTTTTTTAAAATTGTTGAATAACCTTAATTATTATGCTTACATCTAAATATTGAAATATATTATTAAAGTGTCAAGAATTAAAATTTGAAACTTAAAGTCTAATATTTTTGAAATGATAAGTCATTTAAAAATTTAACTTTTTATAGAAGGTTGCGTCTTTAAAAAAAAGATTAAATATATTAAAAATTTAATAAAATAGTCTAAAGGTATTATATTACATAAATATCTAACAAACTTACAAATTTATTTAAATAAATTAATCGTTGATTTTTGAAGAAGCACAAGTCTCATTTTTTGCTTTTTATGGTTAATTCCGATGTGTGATGATTAACTCTGAAATTCCACGTACGTAAAATGCTTAAAGCGCATTCACTTTTTAACATAATGTGCAAACCATTCATATATATCATTTTTATTCAGTAATAGAGGTGATGCTAAACACATATAAAAAATTTAATTAAATTGCTTTTTGCCATAGTAAATTTAACTTACTACTATAAATGATGAAGTTTAGATTTGCAATGGAATATTTTAATATGTGGAGCTTTATCTCAAATAATTTTTTTTTGTAAAAAAAAGTATGGTTAAAGCCATTAATTTTTCTATTATATGTACTTCAATTTTCTTAATTCCCATTTTTTTTTATTTTTTTAGAGATGATGTCGAATGAGAGTATTCAAATAAAGCTTTTTTTGCCAAAATTAAATAGTTATTTTTCAATTTATAATTTTTTATTTAATGGCTGGCTCTAACGCAAGGATTAGAAAAATCTTCTATTTCAAGAGAATACCCTTGTCAAGGTTATAGACTTTATGCAAAATCTAAAAAACTAATATTTTATATGGAATAACTTAATAATACTTATTTTAACATAATCCAAACTAACCTAAACCCAGCCTCTAATCTTATAACCAAACAAATTAACTCCAACTCCTTGAACCCACCCAAATTTAGTGGGTAATTGTGGTATAAGTAAAAACGCAATATTGTGCATTTTTTCCTAATAATTCATGCAAATGATTGGGTACCATATATCTTATTTTTGTAAAAAAATAAATTTAACCCACCGGTGTGCCCCGATACGTCTAAATCTAGGCTTTTCCATGTAAATTTTTGCCGAGTCTTTCTTGGCGAATTCCTATCAGACATTGAATATTGTTTCATGTTTCTACCACTCACCTTCCCCCGATATATTACACAGGTCAACATTTATCAATGTCATAAAAAATATTGAAAAATAAAAGCATGCATCCCTATGATAGCCTTATCTCATATATATTTTCTTAGTTTCTTCCGCCTTCGGCTCTTTAGATCGTCCCTATCGAAAAATGGCCTTTGACCAAATTGACCCTAAAAAGAAAATATTTAAGATTTTTTTTCATATAGAAATTATTTGTAACTTATAATTATCATCAAAAATAATGAGAATTAAATTTTATTAGTATGTCAAGCTATTTCATCAGTATTTAATAAATACAAATTATTTCGCGTTCAAATTTAAATACGACACGATGTATTATCGGTTTTTAATAAAAATATTATTTGAAATTTGAATTCAACAGTTTAGTTATTGTATATATGCAAAAAATTTCAAATTATTTTTGTTTTTAAATCTTTTTTGTTTTTTTTTGACATTTTTTTATAAAAATTTTCAATGTTTATAGCTGACTAACTAAGTTTGATTAGATACAACGGTTAACGAATTAGAAAATCACTAAAATGGCAGGTTTGATTACTGAACTCATAACACTCAAAAGTTTTGACCTGTTATACAACATAATAACATAAGCATAGTGTAATGATTGAAGAGTACAAGAAGTATATTCAACTAACACCTCTTTGTAAGGTAAAGGTCAAAAAAGAGGTTTTTGACTCCAACGTCCTTATTATATATTTTAAACCTAATATTAAAATATATTAATATTTTCTATACGGCCGCATGATATATTTTTTATGTTGTTTAAGGTGATTTAGGCTTGCTATAAGCCTCATAAAAAATTAGGAGGATAGAGGGGAAGGGGGCTGGGGCGGGTGAATTATTAAGTTTTACATCATGAATAAATATCTTCATTTTAAATTTATTCATTCGGGTTGAAAAAAAAATTGTTTTAGCTATCTTTTTTTTACAATTAAGGATTAATTTTAAAATTTGCAGATCTAAAACAGAATGCCATTAAGCTCATTCTTTTATCGTAAATATTTCAAGGAAGTATTGTAACCCAAAACTCAATAAATAAGCTTCTACGGCTATTCAGGCTAGAGATGAAAATTGGGACAAAAAAGGCTACCTGGCCCGGACCAGCCTGGGCCGAGCAAAAATTTAAAATTGGCCGAGCAAAAATTTAGAACCGGCCGAGTTTGAGAAAAAAAAAATTTTGTGCCTGGCTGGACCGACTTTTTATATCTCATTTTGCCTTATTTTTTTTTAACTATTATTAACAAGCTATGATAAATTTATTATCATGAAGGGTATTTCTTTTACACTCTGTGTTTTATTGATATTTAAAAAAAAATTTTGGTTCTAATCTAAATTTTCAGGCCGTATTTGTAAATTCGAGCTGGGTATTGCCGGGCCTAAATTATTGGACTGGCCAGGCCGAATTATCACGGCCGAGTTGTTTGACCTCTAATTTAGACTCTGTAAAACATCGTGATTTATAATCACATAAAAAATAATTTTTTAATCAACCAGATTATAGATCCAGCTGTAAAGGGTTTAGGGTATATTAACATTTTATAAAATAAACTAAAATTTAGATTTTAGAGTCTAATTTAGAGTTCTTGTTTTAAAAAATATTACCTGCCCTAAGTCGCCGTGCCAGTTTATTACACTTTTGAAAATAAATCAAAATTTAGCCTATAGCCATTGAAAAAAGTGCGAAAAACACACATTAGCCTGTCACCTACCTGACCAGGTATGAATAAAAAGAGCCCAAAAAAATGCAAGTTTTAGTTTTTGTTACTATTTTTATGTAAAATTTAATTTCTTTTTTAATGGCAAAAATTTTGAGATTTAAAATAGGTATTTTGAACCTTAAATAGGCTACCGAGACCCCTTGAACGTTGTTTTAATTCCTCACAATTGACTAAGCTCAAAATTGTGAAAACCGGCCGTTAAATTGAAATGTTACATTAACAAAAAGTTGTCAAGAACTTAAGACGCTGATCGATTCCTTTACCTAAATAATCTACTTGTTTAACTATCGATAGAGGTTGGAAATACTTTGACCTAAAATAAATTCCTCTAACTATTTTAAGCGCACACATTAATTGCCACACCAGTTAAATTTTTTAATTTTTTTTTTGAATTATTTGTAAGAATATATAAATCATAAAAAGTATATATTTAATCGTTTATAGAATTAATGCTCTAACAAGACTGCACCGTTAATGGTACGGAAGAAGAACTTTATTATGTACACCAAAACGTCCAAAATTAAATGTTTATCACCAGCAAGTACTTTTTTTTATAATAGTACCTCTTTATAAAATTTTGGAGTGGGTGTAATAGTTTCTTCTAACCATATCTAATTTAGGACCTATTTTATGGCACATTTTAAGCCCCTAGCAAAAAAATTGTTACCTTTGTAATAGTCAATTATGTCCTTGTTTCTGATCGAAGATTGAATGTATGTTGTTTTAGCATTTTTAATAGCAGTAGTATCTACGATGATTTTAATACAACATAAAACATTAAAAAATAATTTTAGGCAATCTAATTTGAATTATTATATATTTGACACTGGTAGTAAAATATAACTAACAACTAACTCATTTTGAGGTAACAATAAGTGGCCTTGGACGTTTCTAACATTACTTTTTAAAAGATAGCCATGCTATATTACGACAATTGTAGGGTTAGTCTATTTACATATTTAATATTATGCCTTAAATTAGTTAATTTTAATCCTAGATCTCTGCAATCCCCCCCCCCCCCCCCGGTTTAATTTTCCGCAAATGTTGTACAAAAGCGCATTGATGTCTTTTATAAGCTCCTCGATTATAGTATACCACTATTCGACATTTTCATATTTATGAATTAGATCACTACTATTATTCGTATATTTAATACGTGTGTAGAGGTCGCATGAGCTCACTTTTTTATTTTTCATGACATATTCCGATGTTCATAGAGGTAAAAATTTGGCCGGCAAAAAAGGTCAAAAGATCTATGTTAAGGCTAAAAGTAGAATATTTTATGCGTTAAAGTCAATCAAGCGACCTAGTGATATATTTGTAATTTATTTATTTTCAAATATATTAAAATATAGTATTAAATAAACAAAAAAAATATATTCTCATAAATCGTTTAAAATTTTTTATGTAAAAACATACCCTCGACATTTGGTTGAGTCTGGACGTCGAAAAAAGTGTCACTTTGACATTTAAATGACATTTTAGCTAATTTTAATCTATGACAGGAAAAAATACAGAGAAAAAGCAAATAAAAAAATGAAAATCAGTTCACAAAGTAGGATAAAAAGTCGAAAATGATCATATAATACTTTAAGCTAAAAGGAAACGGGATTTTTAAGGATTGGTAGTCAATATTTTTTTCGCCTAGCATAGCTCATAAGCTGTTTATAAGAATTTAAGCATATCCAGTCCATTTTTATTTAAATATTGGAACTTGAATTAATTAAAATGTAGCGTAGAAGCATGAAATAACGGTTATCTGAAAGATCACAATTGCCCGGCCCATTTTCAGGCTTGGCCATACATCGGACCAAGTGAATATTTAATATAATCGCCCGTGAATGTCGTGCCGGATTGGCCGAATTAAGAATATGTGTGCCTAAACAAAAAATAACTGGCCGAAAATAAAAAAAGTTTTGGGCCAAGCTGTTATGTTTAAAAGGTGCGGGCCGAGCCCTGGGGGTAGGGCTTAAATTTTTGGAGCAGAAATAGCTTTGAGGTAAAATTTACACACTGCTGTCTGGTCCAAAGTTCTTTTATTTATTTTGGCCCAGCCTGACCCATGAAATTTTTTTCTGTTCTTTACCCGGGGACCTTTACGTCCAGGCCTTTATTTTTATTGCACGTCATAGTGAAATCTAATAAATTTATTCGCCCGGGCTCTTTTAGGTCCAGGATTTTCTCATAATGATGCATCATAGAATCATGCAGTTAATGCCTCGCCCACCAGAATTATTTATTCAGCATAATCTATGCCCGGCTAAGCTTTTTTTATATTTTCGGCTAAATCATTTCCCTAAATTGATCCCAATTTTATGAGTGTTAAAAAAATAATATTTTTTTTTAATTTCCGCTTTCTTAACACTTCAGTTAAAAAATAAATAAAGATAAACATTATACTCGTTGTTTCCAATGATGTAATTAAATGTTCTCCTTTAACATGGGTTCCATCGAGTAAGATTATTAGGGGATCTTCTTCTGCCACATTTTCTACAAGACACATCATAAATGGACGATTTATAAACATTACAACAATTTATAGGTAGGGAGTAAAGGTATAACAAATTAGTATGAACGCAGCACACAACCAAAACTAAAAACTTGATAAATCTCGACGCCCGTAAAAACTTCTCAAAGACGATATCAATAATGGCTATTATCCTCAATCCTATAAATTCGCAGTATTTAATCGTCTTACTTAACCAATTCTTCAGCACTTTTATTTAAAAAAAAATCACTCACTTGTTTCTCAATTTTCGTAAATACCATAAACTTAATTAAATATTTTGTGTACTCTATTTATTTAAAAAATTTTAACAACACCTACATTATATTTTGAACTGAAGAACGCCAGCAAGCTACACCTGTAGCTCAGAGCTTTTGTAAATTGTTAGATTTTTAATAGTTCATAAGTATGATGATTGTCGTAATTATTATATTTTTTTTTACAAAGCAAAAAAGAAATTCGCGCTTTGAATGGCTGATATTTGTTATCAAATTAAATATTTATTTTTAATTAAATCCGCCTGGAAGATTTTTACATCATTGCAAATTTTTTTATGTATAATAACCTGCACCATATTATATACTTAGAATATCTTATAATTTTATTTTGTATTTTTAACAAGTTTTTAATATTGAAAATCTCATTAAATTACTTGCGCTTTTTCGTATCAAAAAAATAGATATATTCTTGAGTGCAATTTACATATTATTCATATATGCTTCAGCTACAATTTATTTATAGAAGTTTTATAAATTTTTAAAGTAGATTATTTTGATGCATCTAGTATGTTTGCTCAAATTTTTAAGCTATTTATTTTAATGTCAGTTCAAATATTTAAACAACACCACCGGCCAAAATATTCCTGTAATAAGGATTAATTATATTCACGAAAAAAGTAAGTTGGCTTAGGTCACTTTTATCATATCGAATAATGTCTGAAGAGTTTTACATAGATCAGCGGATAATTAATAAAATTAAATATATACCAAAGAATAATATCATTTCTAAATATAATTGAAAAAATAAATTAGGAACAAATATATCTAATTATGACATTTAAAAATAATGCCACGGAGAGCAGCAGACAATGAACTAAAATATATTATAACTTCTACATAAATAACCTCTTAAGGGGTAGGTAAATACTGTCACATTTACTTGTATACTTGAACCTAATTATAAAATATACAATTACTCTCAAAATAACATTATTCGGTGGATTTTAAGATTTATGTAAACAGTGTTAACTGTTTTGCTCACCTTACCCGGTGCTCATCTGACTGGTTTTTCATTTAAGCAAGGGCGTTAAATTAAGCAAATTTAGTCCAAATAATCGGACCAGGTTCAGCGAAAATTTTATTGAATATTTAATCAAAAACCATATTCAAAACTTTTTTTTAAAAACCAAAATATTATATAATTCAATGAAAATACCATTTTTTTTATCTCATCTGATTTATATTAAAATATCCTTGCGTGGACTAAGTTAAAAACAAGCTGAATAGCTATTTAGGTTAAAAAAATTTTACTGACGTGCCAGACAAAGAAATAATTTACTAAGGCAAATGTTTTAAAAGTTTGACCTAAGGTCCTCAACAAATGTCAATATTAGAACCGTGAATTTTATGAAAACATAAAAGAATGCATCCCCATGATGGCCTTATCTCATATTTATTTTTTGTTTTTCTTGGTTTGTTCCGTCGTTGGCTCCTTAGATCCGTCTATAACGAATAAGCCTTTTTTGACCAAATTGACAGATCTAAATATACCATAAAAAGAAAAAATTTAAAAATCTTTTTTGCATATAAAAATCCCTTATAACTTATGTTTTTAATCACAAAGAATGAAAAATAAATTTTATTATTATATCAAGCTATTAAATCTGCATTTAGATAATACAAAATATTTCGCGTCCAAACTTAAATACGACACGATATATTATCGGTTTTAATGAAAATATTATTTAATGTTTGAATTTAACAGTTTAACTATTGTGAATATGCAAAAATATAATTTCAATTTATTTTTGTTTTTGAATCTTTTTTAGTTTTTTGACCTTTTTTTCTAAAATTTTTAATGTTTATAACTGACTAACTAGGTTTGATTAGATAACACGGTAAACGGATTTGATATTCCCTAAGTTGGCAGGTTTAATCTCTGTAGTTAACTCATAACTCTCAAAAAATTGTTGACCTGTGGTATAAAAACATTAGTCGAATAATTAATGCACAATAGTTTTTTTCCAGGACCTTAATTTCCAAGTCCAAACATACTAGTTTTCCCCCACAACTTCAAACACAAATTTTTTGTGTCCAAGTCCATTTGATGCAAATGTTGCTTTGGTCCAATCAAAAAAGGTGTCCGATTATTTTGTAGAATACTCCATTAAGGGGGCCTCCTTAATCCAACTTAATTGTTATAGCTGTTGATTTTCGCAGGGTTCCAAAATCAAAATTCTGAAATACTGTAGTTTTATTCTTGACACACCATGAATGAAAATATACTTCTATTTAAAAATCAATTACAGTTGACTTTGTTTTATAAATAACATTCTGGCAATTCTATATTTAAAATAGGGATCTCTTAATTTGACTAACTATCGTTATGATATAAACTAAAATGTATTTTTAGTTAGAAAAACAAATTCCGATTTTTACGTGTCCTGAGTTTATATTTATTTTTTTGTGCCCATTCACAGTGCACAGTTTTCAACCTTATGCAGTTAATTTACCACTCATTATCAAAATTTTCAATCGGCCATTAAAATTTTTCCTTATATTAAACCACGCACTAATTCTCTAAAAATTCAAAATGTTTAAATCAGTGGGGGCACGGTGGTCAGAATAGATATATAAAGATAATTTATGGACATAAATTTGCTTGCAATATAAAATGTTACCGTATAGAACCGGGCTGGTCCCAGCCAAAAATAAAATGCTAGGCCAAACAGGGCCGAAAAGGCGGGCCAGGGTATGTAATAATTTGTCGGTTGGGCCCAGGATAGAGCTTTTATCATTAACTAAGCCAATTTAATAACTCTGCCTGTGCAAATGGGCCAATATAGTCCTATACCTGATTTACCGGGATTTCAACACTCAATTTAATATCTATTAAAAGCATTAATCTCACTGGTATTAGGGAGGCAATATGAAAGTATATTTTATTTAATTCCCAAATTTTTTTTCTATCTATAACTTCAAAAACCCTGTATTGTGAAAAAAGATTTTACAGAAGGTTGCACTGAGTGAGTTTGAAATATGTAGGGATCATCAAAAAAATTAAAATATAAGATTTCGATGTACTTTGATACTCTGCGGGCTTTATACGATTAGAAACCTGGAGTCGGTTTGGCTTTTCTAATAAGGATTTGCACTCAAGCGAAACTTAACAATTAAACTTTTACAAATGTGTTTGTTATCAACATCCTCTATTTGATTAGAGGTTTCCCCTATAATTTTCAATTAGGGGCACCATATTTTAATGACTCTTTTAACCCGAAAGCAATTAATATTGCCGTCGAGTGGCGAGCTTGCACGCCAGTAGGCTATTTAAACTCTCACTAGACATATTGTTTAGGGTCAACTGCCTGCCCTTAAGTAGCTTCAAAGTGGTTGTATATATGTTATTTTCTGAGGGAAAAGCCACCTATGCACAAAATCGAACAAAAAGTCTGCGTTAGAGGTAAGATCTGCTGAATCGTAATTTGTGTCTTTTACACAATCATTCTATAAACGAAAAAAACAGTTTTAGAAAAAGTTTAAGGTAGTTTAAGTCTATCTAATAATACAAATGTATACCATATATTACACCTAATAAACTCTTTTTTTAACTACTTTAAAACATATATAAAAAACTAAATTTAATGAAAAAAAAACAATTTTTTATTTATGTATTTAACAAAAATTGGCTTAAGTAGCACAAGGTACGCGGGATGATTATAAAATTTTTGGAAATAACTGGAATTTAGATTATTGCTTGGTAAAGTTTGATTTTTAACTACTTTATATAAAAATGTTAAAAAATGATAAAAATTATAAATTTGATTACTTATTGGTTTTTAAAAAAAAATTCATCTTTTTCTTTTATTCGATAAATGATAATAAATTTTCTTCTTCGAAAAAGCAAGCATAAATAACAATTTGAAAAAAACAATTATTAAATGAAGCATAACTACCCAAATAAGAATATAACTTGTGCATGATAAGTCTTATCTTGGTATTCTCAAAATGTTTTTATCCATTTAAAATATTCTTAAACCTTTAAGCCAATTTGCTTGCTACAAACCTTTTAAAAATAAAATAAATTAAACCAATTTGGGAAAATTTTAAGACCGCATTTTCAACTAAATTTCAAGAATATATCAACTAAACATAAATTGAATAAAAGTTTATTGTAAAAGAATTGATTAATCGTTGTAGAGTTTTATTAAATACGTTTTACTTTTTAAGTTTATAATTGCAAAATTCATTAAAAGATACAAACTATGGAGCTTTTTTTACGCATTACGATGGTAGTCATGGATAAAATATTTTATGAAAAATGGTGGGTAAGAGGGCTGTACCAAACTCATGTCGCAATAAAATAGAAAAATTCTTTTGCATACTACTTCCATTTCACCTTAGTATTAAAAAAAGGTTTCTGCTCAAAAAATTGTGAATTAAATTTTACAAGGTATAAAAAACTCTTTAACCTACTAATTAAATTAATTTTACTTTCTAATCATATTTTTCGATTTCAATTCGACAATTAACATCATAAATATGCCAAAAATAACATATTTTATAGACTTGAAGCTCCACAACTAATGATTATAAAAATTACAATCTTAAAAGTTTTGTATTTTTAAAGAGGTATTTACCTGCCCAGGTGTCCCAGACTTACCTAACTATTGCTACCTCTTGATTTTGACTGCCTCAGCCGGCAGACATTTTGTCAAATAAGCATTAAAAATTATAATACACATCCCCCCCCCCCTCTTCCTACGTCTGGAATTTGTCTTTTTATTTCAGGGTTTAGATTAGTTCAAATCGGGCATATTCCGGCCCGGACAAATTTTACAATTTTAATCCGCCCCCCCCCCTTCAAACTTGCGGATCGGCGCCCGTTCGAAATTTGGTTATTAAATTTTATTCCCGGTCCGGCCCGAATAAAAAATACGGGCTGAATTATTACAAGCTAAAAATTTATAATATTAATGTGTTTACCGCATTTAATGAAAATATTATTTTTTTAAATTTCAGAAAAACTTAAATGTAGGGTTAAATGATATATCATTGAATTTGCTCAGCCTCCATAATTTGGTATTGCACTTAAGTCGCAATTAACAGGTGGCTGTTATTTTTGAAAAAAAAATGCTGGGCTAGTTCTAAAATTAAGGATATGGGGGCACCCCAATACAGTCCTTATTACAGTTGGTAATGGTAAACAAAGTATAATTTTTATTTGCATAGTTAGAGGGACATTTTATAACATAATCGCCGGGGAAAATGACCGTAATATATTTCTATTTTTTAGGCAAAATTTGTTTTTGATTTTGGGCGCGGGCTTGATAGAGGTACATTTTAGCTTATAATAACGCACTTTGGGGTCTTATACATATTCCATAAATTGAACATGGTTTCATTACACAGGTCAACAAATTTTTGATATGAGCTAACTACAGAGATCAAACCTGCCATCTTAGGTATTTTCAAATCCGTTTACTGTTTTTTCTAATCAAACTTAGTTAGTCAGCTATAAACATGGAAAATTTTAGGAAAATGCCAAAAAAAACAAAAGAGATTTAAAACCTAAAATAAATTGAAATTTTTATTATGCATATTTACAACAGCTAAACTGTCTAATTTAAACTTCAAATAAAACTTTTATTAAAAACCGATAAAATAGTGTGTCGTATTTAAGTTTGGACGCGAATTATTTCGTATTATCTAAATGCTGATGTAAGAGTTTGATGTACTAAAAAATTTAATTTCTCATTATTCGAGACGATATATATAAGTTACAAGGGATTTTATATGAAATAAAGATTCTTAAATTTTTTGTTTTAGGGTATTCTCGATCTGTCAATTTGGTCAAAAAAGGCCATTTTTTCGATATGGACGGATGTAAGGAGCCGAAGCCGGAAGAAATTAAGAAAAACGAAATATATATATGAGAAAAGGGCATCATGGGGATAAAATTCTTTTATGTTTTCATACAATTCACGGTTGATCATTAAAATTTGTTGACCTGTGTTATATAACTATATTGTGGCAACTTATTTAACAGGTCGCTCTTATGGCAAAAATTAATTTACGATAATTAATCTTCTTTCTACCGTAAGCGTTATCGATTAAATGTGTTAAATTGACCCGGCACGCAAAAACCGGGCACTTTAGAAATCCAAGCTATTTAAATTATTTATACATGTTTTCTCCAATGTTTTTATATCTATTATTTTACTTATATATATATAAATAAACACCTTTTACAAATTTAATATTATCAATTCTTAATTGAGAAAAACACGCCATTTATAATTCAAAAAATGTTTTTATTTTTAGAATCGGTATAATGTTAATCATGCCAGAGTTCAATTACAAAACATTAGTCTGCTATGATTCCATAAAAACATTTATTTGTAATAAGCAGATGGCCAAGCAGTCAAATAATGGTTAAACCATAAAATTGTGTCATCAAGGTAAATGATTATATACCAATTATTTACATTATGAATATATTTTTTGCTAAATATATCTTACATATAAACCATAAATAATATAAAAATTTATTTATATTTTTAATATAACATCTAAGAGTATATTTAAATCATATATGTAATATACAACATAGAATGCATTTAATTTAATAGTGATAAACAACATTTTGTTTATAACATGTTTTTTGGTTAGGTCACGTATGGAGAATTATTATAAACTTTAAATTCTCAATTTTTAACATGTTAAACTCATCGCTAACGCAATGGCCGGGGTTTAAAACAACCGCTTGCTGTCTACACTGGTGGGAGAATAAAACAGTGTCAAATTTGACAAATTGGCAAGTTTGGGAAACACGTTTGGTGATCCTTACACCATCCAAAGACGTTTATGGCGTTACGATTTAAAATATTAATTATAAAATATTCTTTTAAACGAAAGTTCCATTGGAAAAAATTTGTCCGGAATTGAAGCTGATTTCTACCAAAAATAATTACAAAATATACTTTTCTAAAGAATATATGTCAAATACAGATTCTTTTTTTGGATTGATGGTATCAGTGGCATTGTTTAGTTCTTGATTAAATATGCTAAAGTTCATTTTTAATGAATACAGGCATATGTTTATACCCAACGGATCAAAAAAAATTTAATATTAACGTAAGGCGTTTAAAATGTATAATATTTTTTAATTTTTGTGTTTGAGATTGTTATCAAAAGAAAATTCCCTACAAATCCCTGTAAAGATCGTTTATGTTTTTTATAGTATTATTCATCATTTTGTTAGTTCATTTTTGAAATATTTTGAGGTACCCCCGCCCCTTACTAAAATTCTGGCTACGGCTCTGTTGAGAGGTAAGGTTTGATGCATGACTACTTAGTCACCTAAAACATAATATTGAACTGTTTCTGCATGCCAAAATTTCTGAGACTGTAAATTTTGGGCTTAAAACTAAACCAGTTATATGAAAGAGATAGTGAATTTGTGGCTAAAAAGGAAGAGCGTAAAGACAAATGGAAAAAACCCGGTTATAAAACAAAAAGCAGGTCAGCAAAGTAGGGTGAAGTAAGTTAAAATAATTTAATTAAGAATTAATTACAATGGTAGAAATATACAATAAACTATATGAGACAAACTATAAACAATTGCAAACAGTCCTGGTAAATATGTGGCTAGCCCTTCCGCGATTAGCACTGTGGGATCCATATGGACCCCAGCACGTAATATTTCGAATATCTTCAAACATAATCTATATTATTAGCCAAAATTTTGTGACTTATTTCTTAAAAATCTAATAAACAAAACTAGTAATTAAAATTTGGTCCAAGTCTAAAAACAATATTTGTTTTGAATTTAAAAGAATTGGGGTTCGTTTGGACCTCACAAGGTAAATTTAAATGTTGAAAACTATGATATTGCCTTAATGTATATATAATTTTAAATAATTGGTACCTTATTTTCTATTTTTTTTAATATTTTTACCATATTAAGTATAGAAAATGTTTTAATATTATAATAATAGTGTTAAATTATTTTTTTTTCTTTTTAAATATCTAGTTTTTAAGGTAAATAATAGCCAACAATATTTTTTATTTAAAAATATTTTTTTTTAATGAATTTTTTTAAATATATTCTACTAAGCCTAAAACACGATTTGATCATTTATATAGATGCATATAATTTATTGACAAGATATATAATGTAATATAAAAAAACAAAAATTCTCTTTTTTTAAATTTTTTTTTACTTTGTGTTAAATAAAATGTACAATAATTAATAATAATTTATATAAGTAATTAAAACACACGTTCTATCTTCAAATTAATAAAAAAAAACAAAATTCATAGCTTTAAAACCGTTGATGTTATAGAGGTTTAAAATTGGTGTCTTTATGGATCCCACTGTAGCATTTGCGTTACAAATTTCTCACCCTAGCATTCGCTAATTAAGGGGATTTATAATTTTTTAAAAAAAAAGCCCACAATCAATGGTGCAAAAGAAAAAAGATATATAACTTTTCATAAGTTTTTTTTACAAAATATAGGCTTTTTATAATATTGTAATTTAAAAAAAAATTAATTTTTCTCTTCTTTTGCTTCAAAGATTTTTTACATTTTTGCGCGGGTTTTTTTATAACAATAATAAGGACATTTTTTAGCCCAAAAATAAAAAGTTTTTTTTCTCTAAAACTTTTGCCAGTGAAAAGTGCCTTGCTTGTGGGAGCAAGAGGTTAAAAGCGATAAATTAAATTGTCAGGCTTTTTAGTTTTGGCTAAATGTTTATTCGGGCAAAGTTGCAAATAGGACAATTTAGCATCTATATCAATGCAATTGTACAGCGTAAAACATTGTCAGCAGCAAAGTACTATTTAGAAAAATAAATTTTTTATTGTTATTTTTAGTTCAAAGGAATCAGCATCAAGTCGGGACAAATCTTTTACAATGGAACTTCAAAGAATATTTTTTAATCAACATGTTAAATCGAAGTGACCTGAATGTCTTCGACTTTGGCAATTTTGACACTGTTTTGTTCTCCCACCAGTGTAGACAGCGAGCGGTTGTTTTTAACCCCAGCCATTGCATTAGGGATGAGTGTAACATGTTATAAACCAATACTTTAGAGTTATTATTAACTCTACATACGTGACTTAACCAAAAAACATGTTATGAACAAAATGTTGTTTATCACCATTAATTTAAATGCATTCTTTGTTGTATATTACATATATGATTTAAATATACTCTTAGATGTTATAAAATATAAATAAATCCTTATATTATTTATGGTATATATGTAGATATAATATTTAGCAAAAAAATATATTCTTGATGTATAACAAATACATAACATTTACCATGATCACACAATTTTAAAGTTTAACCATTATTTGACTGCTTGGCCACTCTGCTTTTACAAATAAATATTTTTAGGGAATTCATAGCTGACTAAAAATTTTTGATAAATGAACCCTGGCATAATATAATATCCTTATACTTACTCTAAAAATAAAAATATTTTTTGTTGAATTATAGATGGCGTGTTTGTAAATTTTAAGTTAAATTATTATACTAAATTTAAAAGGTGTTTATATATTTAAAAGAAATAATAAATATTCGAAAATAAAAACAAAAAAAAATTGAAAGATTTTAAAATTATTAGAGAAAATATATATAATAATTTGAATAGATTAGTTTTATAAAGGGCCCGGCACTGCCCGACGGGTCATGGGTCGGCACTGTCAACAACCCTGTGATAGCAATACTATCCTGAGGTTCGTGACCTATTTTCGCCCCTAAAAAATTGCTTTCAAGCCCTCAAAAATATATTATATCATATAAATGCTTTCAAGCCCACAAAATACTTATGCCTCGGACCAAAACAACTAAAAAATATAAATATTAAATAAATTATTTTTGAGCTTGAAGGCATTAAATCAACGATTGGGCTAAGGAGAACATATTTTGAATATCGCAAAAAACATTTAAAACAAATGTGAATTTACAATATTTTAATCTTAAGCTTAGACGAGGGCAGATTTTTAAAAAAAAAAGTGCGGTCAGTTAAGAAAAAAAATTATACAGAAATTAAATAACATAAAATTAAAAAATATCTATGTTAAAATTATTAAATTAACAATTAATGCTAATAACAAAATATAACAATGCTATCGAAGGCAGTTTAAATAAAAGTAAAAAGCAAGGCTAAAAAAAGTGTGGGCTAAGGGGGATAAAAATGGGCTCTATTTTCTCGGGCTAAAAAATGGGGAAAAAAGCTCATAGTAATTTTATATTTTAACCCCTCCCTCCCCCAAAAGAAAAAAAAATCTTTTCCGAAAAAAGGGAATAAAGCTTTATTTTTGGCTAAATTCGTATTTTATTAACAATTTTATGAAAGATTAGAGAAATCAACTATAAAAACAAAACTCTAAGCAGAATATCTTACATTTAATAAAATATTTTCTCGATCAAAGCTGAAACCCTTTATTTTTTCTTAATAAAAAAAATTGAGTTTGGCCTATTACCAAAGCCCAAAGCCTTTTAGTTAGAAAAACCCTTATCCCCTCTTTTATGCAAAAAATTGTTTTTATAATTTTTGGCGATTTAATTGTAGGCTTTAAATATAGAAAGCTTGTATATCCCCTTGGGCTGGCTCTTATTTTTTCCCCACTGAAAAAAAGTAAATTTCGGCAATATGTCTATCGTAAAATTTGTTTTTTTTAAATCTTAATTTTATTAAAAATTTAGAATTAATAATATAGTATTTTAATCCCTAAAGTATTACACTGGACAACAAAAAAAACTACATCCACGATTTTTTGAGGGTTTTGTAGAGAATTTTCTTGCGATAACGATCCCGGGTTTAGTTTTTTTTCTAAGGCCTCCAAATTTTATTAAACCGCGTCCAAAGTTCAGAAAAAAATTTAAAAAATTTTTTTTACTATTAATTCTACAAAAAATCTATTGGCATATTCAGATTCCTTATAAAAAAACATATCTAAAAAAGGTTATTACATAAATTTTTAGCAATTTACTTTCAAGTTATTTAGGATCAAAAAACGGAGTTTATGACAAAAACCACTAATTAAAAAAATTAAATATTAAAAAAAAATTTTAACCCCTTACGTTAATAATGAATGTTTTTGTTATCTAAATATATTTTTAAACTTTTGTTACTACCCATAGGTTTTATGATATAGAAGCCCAAAATACCCCCCAAATTGAAAAATCTCAACTTTGACACCGAATAACTAAAAATCTGAGGCCTTGGCTAAATTTCTGATTTCATATTCGTGATCAGCGCCAAAAACTTGACCAAAAACCATAGTTGCCATAAATGTTGCTTAGGGTCGCCCAAAATTTGTTGTCCAGTGTTATTTAACGTATTTATAAAAGATACCTTTTTTGTAATTAGCGGTTTTTAAATCTCGAATTAGAAAATGTTACTTTCGACATTTTTTTACCAATTTAAAATGTTTATTACAGGTTACGAATGATTGTTATGGAAAATAAAAAAGGAATAAAAAATATTATAGACATTGGGAATAATATAAATTATTAATTTAATTCTAATATTTTAAACCAGTGTGTTAAACTTTTTTTAGTCATAGCAAAAAATTAATTTTGTTAAAGGGGTTTAAAATTGGGGGTCTAACGTCGCAACATTTCTTAATCAAGTCGCGGATTATACATTTAGCTTTGTTGATAATGTAAAACCTTAAATGTTCAAATTTGCCTTTGACAATTCATTTCTAGAAACCAACAAAACCCTTGATTTTTAAATAAAAAATAATTTAAATTGCAATTTTTTTTTAACTGCTGTTAACCATCAAATATAAAATTAGAAATTTTATATGAGGCAATGAAATACTTAAATACATTAGTCTTATTCCTTCAATTTTTGCGCTTCTTGTATTATTTTACTAAATATTTTAACAAAATAATAATTGTTCCAAAAACCTTTAATTTAAGGAGGTTATAGTAGGCTATGCACTATAATTTTTTATTTATATCAACTCAATCACATACAACATGACACCAAGGCCTCAGTTATTTTTATAAAGCCACTAAAAAAAGGTACTGCTGGTAATTATATTTTCTTTTTTATCATTATCATACTCTTTTTAACTATATGTTTAAACTTTGGATAGGAAGGACAAAAATGTAGTTTTGCGAAAATAAAATGTTAATTCTATTTTATGTACAAAACTTTTTAAATGTTTTAAAATTTTAGTAAAGTTTAGAAAACTATCTATAACAAAAAAAAAATCAATTAAACAAATCCAAATTAAATTTGGCCAGCTAATTTTTTTTATAAAAATCAGTTTAACTATTTAACCCGCGATCGGGTATGTGGGGGAACTGGGGACCCCAATTTTAGTAGAAAATGTTTTTTGAGCTAACGAGCAATGTTTAAAATATTATAACTTTTTAAGTTTAATGTTTTAATCAAAATATATTGAATTAATGTATTTTTAAGCATATCATTTCAAAGTAAAATTGTTCTCAAAATTGTATTTTAAAATATGTTCATTTTACCAAGTTGCCTTATATGGTACAGGTTAACAAATTTTTGAGAGTTATGAGCTAACTACAGAGATTAAACCTGCCACAGTTTCTAATCAAACTTTGTAAGTCAGCTATATACATTGAAAATTTTTAAATGTTAAAAAAATAAAATAGATTCAAAAACAAAAATAAATTGAAATTTTTTGTATAGACATCAGCCATGTTAAATTTAAACTTCAAATAATATTTTTATTAAAACCCGATTATAGATCGTGTAGTAATTGAAATGCCGTACATTTTCTATTTAAATGTTAATGTAAAAGCTATTATACTTAAAAATTTTATTTCTCATTATTTGAGATTAAAAATATATGTTAAAAGTGATTTTAATATACAAAAAAAATCTTGAATTTTTTCTTTGGGTATTTTCTAGGTTGCAAACTGTCAATTTGGTCAAAAAAGGCCATTTTTTGATATGGACTGAGCAAAATCTCCGAAGACGAAAGAAACTAAGAAAAAAAGAAAATATATATGAGGTAAGGTCATCATGGCGATCCATTTATTTTATTGTCAAAGTTTTTTTTCTGACATTGATATTTGTCGACCTGTGTAATATGCATCCAAATTTGAATTTTATGGAAAACATTTCTTTTAAATCAATGTTTTGTCAAATGTTGGTATGGAACTTTACTTAGGTATATTATATATAATTATGGAAAAGAGTAATATGCAATGGAAATTTTATACTTATTAAAACCTAAAAACAAACACTTATTATTAATTTTTTTTTTAATAATTTTTGTTATTACGAATATATAATGTTTATATATTTTTGACATTGATTTTGTCTTATTTCACTCATTTTTTAAAATGGCATTTGGAATTTTGTATTCAATTTTTTTAATGAAACTTTATAAAAACGTTCATAAAAATTTAGAAACATAATTTAATCGCTAGTTGCAACTTTTTATTAAATTAATTTATTTAATATTTAACATAAAATTAAAATTTCTCTTTTTGTCAATATTTTCTGCATTTCGAGGCAAAAAGCATGGGAAGATATTGCATATATATTTAAATTAAAAAACATGTTTTCCTTTAAGAATTAATTGAAACATGTAATACTTCCTGAGATTAGGGTAATCTCGTGCCCCACTAGGCATTCGCGTAGCTTTTATCACCTGTTCGAACCCGGGTTAATAGTCTTTAAAAAACTCGACCAAAAAAAATTTTACATTTGAGAGTTTGGCCAATAAGGAGTTGTAGGTTAGATTGAGAAAAACGGCAAAGTTAAAAATCACATAATATTATTTTAAACAAACAGGTCTGCAAAAATATAAAATTCAAGAGTAAATTATATTACTATTTTTCAAGCCTCATATATTATGATTTTATAATCATGTCATAAACATATTCCAAGAGCGATACTTTATGTTTGGGTAACAAAATTTGTAACGATTGTTTGTTACAATTCTTCCAGCCGTTTTAATTGCTTATTTAGACTTTATAAAAATTATATCTAAATCAACATACATATAGTTGTTAATCATTTCATTTATGGCGACGTCTTTAAATTCTAACGCTAGATTAATAACATTGGACCAATATCTATTTTTTAAAATTTAAACAATTTTAAAAATTTATCAAAATAAATAATCTATAAACGGGCTCAAATAATTTTTTTCTTCGTTCTTTTTTTTGGATGTTTTGACCCAATACGTTAAATTTATATGTCTAAAATAAAGTTTAAATTTTTTTAGATTGCCAAATTTAATTATGAAAAAGAAAAAATGCCTAAAAACATAGCATTGTAAAATATGTCCTAAATGTTGCACTTATTTGTAAAAACATTGAAAGTGACTAAACTTAATAAAAATGTTTTCAATTTTTTGGTGTTTTAATTTATTTTTAATAGTCTTGTAAAAAAAAATTTATAATTTTATTAATATAAACTAGTGTTGGCCAAAAATAATAATTATAGAAAAAAAATGAGTTATAGGTCTGTCTAGTTTTGTGAATTTTTTTTATGTTTTAATTTTTAGTTGCTAGGGCAAATTTTATGAAATTGAAAATATATATTGCAACAAAAAATTTATTCACATTTAAATTAAAAATGAAAATTCCAACTTAAGGCAGAGTTTTAAACTGCGATCAACATATTTTCAAGTCATACAAATATAACTTTAAAATTATAATGGAAGTTGGATGAAGAAATCGTATATCTATAATACATTAGGTAAATAACAGTATAAGCTTTTAATCATATCCCTAACTATCACTTTTGATTTAATATTTATGTTAATTTGATCATAATTTATCGCTATCAACCCGCATCGCAAAATGTTAGTTTACAAAACGACTTATCTTTACAAAGAATTTAAAAATTTTTTTTTTAATTAAATTTTTTGTTATACTTTTTAAATTATTTTTTTCAATTTTACATAAGTATAAACCTTGAATTCATTTTTTAATATCGAGTGAAAGCATTATTATCGTTAATAAATATTAAGAAATGTTAAATAACTTACTATTCTCGAGCCAGGGTAGAGTGTAATCGTAAAACACTTTATATAAAATATGAAAAAATGAGTTTTTGATAATCGGTAAACAAGGCCGATCCTTTGCAAGATATTCAAACTTTGTTTTTTTAGTTGCTGTGATGATTTCACCATCGCAATGCTATTAATATAATATACTGGGTAAATTTCTAAATTTAGTTTGGGCCGTTATAAATTGTTAACTTTTTATTCAATTTTAAGGATGTTAAAATTTTTGCTGCAATTAATTAAAAATTGAGCAAAATTTGTTTGTACCACTATATATTAATATTATTTTGTCAATTTTAAGCCTGCTAAGATAATATTATTATTGCAAATGCATATAATTTAATATTATCTAAATTTTTCGGTTTTTTATTTGAGTGACTATATATGAATAATATTATGATATTTTTGTCATTAGGCCTGTTGAATAAGTGTTTCCAAATTGCCGGAAGCAGTTAATATGTATTTACAACATTCATTTTTTGTAGGTAGCTATTACACAGGTCAACATTTTGAGAGTTACGAGCTAACTACGGTAGATTACTCTCAGGGATTTTCAAATCCGTATACAGTTTAATTAAATTTAGTCAGCTATAACATTGAAATTTTTAGAAAAAATGACATAAAAACAAAAAAGATTTAAAAACAAAAATAAATTTCTTTTAGCATAACTGCTAAACTGTTAAATTCAATCTTCAGATAAAACTTTTAATAAAAGCCGATAATATATCGATCTTGTCGTATTTAAGTTTGCGCGAAATGTTTTTTATTATTTAAATGCTGATGTAAAAGCTTATACTAAAAAATTTTATTTCTCATTATTTAAGATGATAAATATAAGTTAAAAGGAATTTTTATATAAAAAAAAGTCTTAAATTTTTTCTTTTAGGGGTCAATTTGGTCAAAAAAGGCCATTTTTCGATATAAACGGATGTTAGGAGCCGAAGTCGGAATAAACTAAGACGAAATATACATATGAGATAAGGCCATTAGGGGGATATATTCTTTTATGTTTTCATAAGATTCACTTTGCCATTGATATTTGTGCTGACCTGTGTTAAAAATAAAGTTGGGATTAGCGACATTATTTCAACAGCCCTAAAAAATACCAAAATGTAAGATTATACCGTTCCTCATTTACAATAAATCCTGACCCTAATAACCTTGTTAACAGCGAATACTCAAAATTAATAATGTTTCTTTCTCCCATATACATTTCATCTCTTGGTAGAGTTTCTCCCAAAATATTTCCAATTTTAAAAGTTCACAGGTCAACAAATATCACAAAAAATAAGTTTATGAAATAATCTCACATCCGTAGCCTTATTTTGACCAAATTGACAAATTTTGTAACCTCAATAACACCCTAAAAAAATTTAAGATTTTTTTTTTCAAATAAAAATCTCTTGTAACTTATAATTATCATGTCAAATAATAAGAAATAAATTTTTTTTGCAAGCTCATACATCTGCATTAAGATAATACAATATTTAGAGTTTAAACTTAAATATGACACGATAAACTATCGTTTTTAATAAAAATTTTATTTGAAGTTTGAATTTAACAGTTTAGCTGTTGAGAATATGCAAAAATTCAATTTATTTTTGTTTTTAATCTTTTTCGTTTTCATTTTTTCTTAAAATTTTCAATGTTTTAGCTGACTAACTAATTTAAATCAAAAAAGAGGGTAAACGGATTTGAAAATCCATAAGATAGCAGGTCTGATCTCTGTAGTTAGCTCACAAATTTCAAAAATTTGTTGACCTGTGTTATATGTTTAAATATCAAACTTCAAACCGAAGATGATAAAGAGTTTTTTATTTAAGACAAAAACTTTAACTAGAAGTATTATATATATTTAAACGTGTTTCAAAAACTTTTTCACATTTTTAAGTTTTTGTTTCTTTAATAATTTATTTCTTTTCCCCCTTTCTAACCATTTTTTCCGATGTTTATCATAAAATCATATTCTTGGCCATTTAATTGTGATCGTGATCATTTGATCGTGATTCACATTTCCTTTATTGATTATTATTTACTTCACGTTAATGCTTATTAACAATTTTTCAATTTTATATAGTTGTGTGTTTAATTAAAAGATTATACAATAAAATGAATAAAAAAAAATGGATACAGGGTTAAAACAAAATTATAATTTTTTCCACATTAATCTGGGACTTAACCATTGTAACTAAGTCCTAAAAGCTTTAAACTACCCTGAAATGTCGCAAAGGAATTTTTGCTTTTCCACTAATTCTCATCCCTCGTCATCTTTCCGGCAATATATTTTCTTAAAACTATAAAAGTTGGTTATACTTTTTTTTTTCTTTTTTTTTGGTAAGAAGGTGGAAAAATTTGCTCGTTTGATCTCAAAGCAAGCCTATAAATAAACTGGGATTGGGATCATCAAATACACCAGTAATTTTTAAGAATAACATATTGATCAGTGCGTAAATGAGGTAAAGGTATGTTGATATGGTGAATTAAATTTTCCGCACAGATGCCCGTATTTCACTAAAATTTCACCGGTGCATGCAGGGTTAAGAGTACCTGATAAAAAACCACCTCCTCACAGCCTCTTCTTTTTTGAGGCCGCCGTACCCGTTCGGGCTTTGACACTTACTTTTTTTCTTTCCGCAAATTAAGCGATGTCGCTTTCGCTGCCTCTTCAATATTCTCAAACAATTTTTTGAGAGTTATGAGTTAACTACATAGATCAAACCTCCCATCTTAGGGAATATTAAATCCGTTTTCCGTTTTTCCTAATCAAACTTAGTTAGTAAGTTATAAACATTGAAAATTTAAAAAAAAGGTTAAAAAACCAAAAAGATTCAAAAACAAAAATAAATTGAAATTTTGTTTTTGCATATTTATAATAGTTAAACTGTTAAATTAAACTTCAAATAATATTTTCATTAAAAACAGATAATATATCGTGTTGTATTTAAGTTTGGACGCGAATTATTTTGTATTAAAATGCCGATGTAAGAGCTTGATATATTAATAAAATTCTTCCATTATTTGTGATTAAATTTAAGTTACAAGGGGTTTTAATATGCAAAAAAGATTTTGAAATTTATTCTTTATAGGGTATATTTAGATCTGTCAATATGGTCAAAAAAGGCCATTTTTCGTTATAGACGAATCTAAGGAGCCAATGACAGAAGAAACTAAGAAAAACGAAAAACATGTATGAGATTAGGCCATCATGTGGATGCATTCTTTAATGTTTTCATAATAATCTCGTTTCTGACATAAATATTTGTTGACCTGTGTCATAATTAATTCCTCTAGATTTGATAGGAGCTGGCCACCAATTCAATGCTTTTCCTTTTTCGGAGATAAATTTTTTTTTATTTTGATTTTTAAATTAAATTAAATACTGCATAAGGCTCTATTTATCTCGCCCAATTTTTGTGTCGTTGGATCTTTCATATTCTGAGCTTATTTATTGTTGGTGAATAACGGTAAATCTGCTTATACATTTGTTGTAACATGTTCCCAAGGAGATGACACCAAAAAAGTGAAAAAATTTTTATTGGTCAACTAATCAAAAATTAGCTTGGGTATTATGATCATAAACCGTAATTTTACTTCAAACAAACGATTAACTAACCCTCATCTAACTTTGACCTAACCCCTAAAGTATATCACAATTTTGGAATATTTTGTAGATTTTCGTTATTTTATGGTTTTTCATTTGGTACAAATTTGGGTCCACCCCCAAGGACTTGTTGGTCTAATTAAAAAAATTTTAATATTCGATCATGGACATGTAAACTAATTTTATCTAACACACATATTGTATGATATCGAATGTCATATCAGCTTAACTGGATATATAAACAGCTATTGTTTTTGAATTGATATTATATTATTTAAATTATTTAATCTATTTTCCTACTAAAAACACAGGTCAACAAATATTAAAGTCAGATAAAAAGAGTTTATGAAAACATAAACGCATACATCCCCATGATAACCTTATCTCATAAATATTTAACGTTTTTCTTATCTTACGCCTTGGGCTTAGATCCGTCCTTATCAAAAAAATGGCCTTTATATTTTACTAAATTGACAGGTATTGCGACCTCGAAAATACCCTAAAAGGAAAAAATTTTAGAATCTTCTTTCTATATAAAAATCCCTTGTATTTTATATTTATAATCTCAAATAATGAGAAATAAAATTTTTTAGTATATCAAGCTTTTACATCGGCATTTAGATAATACAGAATACGCGTCCAAACTTAAATACAACTTTAATAAAAATATTTAAAGTTAGAATTTAACAGTTTGTTGTGATTAAGAAAATTTGAATTAATTTTTGTTTTTGAATCTTTTTTGTTTTTTCGCCCTTTTTCAGAAATTTTCAATGGTTATAGATGACTAACTAAGGTTGATTAAAAAACGGTAATCGAATTTCTAAGATGGCAGGTCTCTGTAATTAGCTCATGACACTTAAAAATTTGTTGAACTGTGTTATATTAAACTGTCGCAGCCGTGCGCGGGACCTGAAATTAAAAAGGCCTAACATTCTGGTGTGCCAAGGTATAACATTTTTTATAAAGAATATTATGTAGATTTAAGTACCGAAATTTTTAAGTTTTAAAAAAACCAGATACTTAAATATGTTGTCGTTATAAGCCGTTAAGATAATTTTGTTTATAAACACAATTCTTTCAGATTCCTGCCAAGTAAAAAAAGGGGAGAGATAGACGCTTAATGTGCTTTAAGACTTTGTTCAAGCCATTATGGGGCAATATTATGTTGATTGTAGTCCAGCTCGAAAAACTAAAAGAGTGGGAGTAGACCCTTAAAGCTCTGAGTACAAAATTTTTCTTTTAAGGATTTTTTTTTTAAAAAGCAATGAACCGAAATTGTAAAAAAATGGGAGAAAGAATACCCTTAAGTGAGCTCTGAATAAAGCAAATTTTCTTTTATGGGTTTTTTTATTTTCTCGAAAAAGGAATTGACCAAATTTGTAAAAAGGGGGGACCTGAGTGAGCTGGTAAAATAAATTTTTCTTATATGGTTTTTTTTGTAAAAGATATACCAAACTAGTAAAGGGGGAAGGGTGGGAAGGGGGGGGGGGTGGGGGGAGGGGGAGAAGGGGGGGTTAGACGCTTATTTAAAATATTTTTTTTATTAGAATATAGGTGGAGTGGTCCTTACTGTTGATTTAAATTTAAGGCCCTGATCAAGCTTACAAAAAAACTTTTAAGAAGTAAAATGCGTTGTTATTAATGAGTCTAATAAGATAAAAACATAACTTTTTAAAATATAGTAGAATATAGTTAGCGCAAAAAATTTGAGACGAGGGACGGTCATTTTTATTGAAATTACCTTGGAAAAAGAAGAGAAAGTTTTGGAATGATAAAAATAAAGGAATTGGACACTACCTTAGCTAATATCATTGAAGACTCTGTGCTAAAATCAATGTTGATGACAAGGAGATTTTATGGTGTTTTGTACAACTCTGTTATGATGACACTGGTGTATGATTACAGTATATTGATATAATGACAAACTATTTTAATGACTTAATTTTAACCATTAGTATTATACTGCGATTTACCTTTTTGATAGCTGATGAAAGACCATTATGAATATGTAGTATTGAGATCACTGGTTACATAAAAGATATCTTAACTACATCACCTACGAACCACAACCCTCGACAAACTCTGTTTTCAAGGGGGGAGATATGTCTACGAGGTCACATGCGGTGTATTTACCCAAGACATCAATTAATCAATTTACTCAGATATTTCTGTTATAAAATACAGGTCAACAAATTTTTGAATGTTAGAGCTAATTACCGTTGATCAAATTTAATTAATCAGCTACAAACTTTAAACATTTTATAAAAATGTCAAAAAAATTCAATAACAAATAAAAATTAAATTATTTTTGCATATTCAGAACAGCTAAACTTTTAAATTCAAACTTCAAATAATATTTTTATTAAAAACCGTGTCGTGTTTAAGTTTTGACGCGAAATATTTTATATTATCTAAATGCTGATGTAGAGCTTGAAATACTTAATTAATCTCCTTAGATGATAAATATTACAAGGAATTTTATATGAAAAAAAGATTTGTAAATTTTTTCTTTTTAGTGTATTCTTAAGGTCACAAAATCTGTCAATTTTGTCAAATAGGGCCATTTTTGATATGGACGGATGGAGCCGAAGGCGGAAGAAACTAAGAATAACGTATATATATGAGATAAGGCCAAGGGGATGCATGATTTCAGAGCTGGGAAAAAACCCATTTTTTGGCTAAACTCAAATTTTTGTTTTTCAAAAATTTTATGATAGATTAAAAAAATCAACTATAAATAGATACAAAATATAAGCAGAATATCTTAAACTTTATAAATATTTTCTTAATTAAAGCTGAAACCCTTTATTTTTTTTTAATTTCAAAAAACAAAAAAATGGGTTTGACCTAAATATGAGTTTTTTCCCAGCTCTGCATGATTTTATGTCACAAACTTATTTGTGTTGATCTTTGTTGACCTGTATATATTTTACGTTATAGTTACAATAAATTTATCTCTTATTCGGACTTAACAATAAAATATGTTTTATTATATATATGGCAGAAATAATTTATGAAAGATGAATTTTTAAAAAAGGTAAGCTAATGTATTTTGCACGTACATTATACAATTAAAAGGAGTTTTAAATGTTTGTTTAGCTATAGAAAATAACAAGCCCGATTCTAGCTATTCCATTTTGGGGGACGGGGGGGGGCAAAAAAAACTCGTGGGGGGTAGAAAAATTTTTTTTGCTATACCTGTACAACAATTGAATCCATGTTTAAAGTTTTTATTTTAAACAAATTAATAGTAATTTATAATATTCATAAAATAAAAAAAAATGATTGCGTTTATAAATTGAATATGTGAATTAAAATTAATTGTTTTCACTAATATAAATTGCTTAAAAAGATATTAGATTTGGATTGGAAGTTAATTGTAAGTGTAATTTTATCATTTGGTGTCAATGCGCATGAAAAATAAAATTATGATATATATGAATGATAAAAATGAATTATATAAAACTTTGGATTTTAGAAAATGAATAGTAAAATAAGATTGATTATTATAAAAACAAATTGTATAAGTATGCTAATTTGGAAGAATATATATTAAATTATACATAACTAGTTATTAATATTAGGGCAAAAATAAATAAAACATGAACATAAACGTAAAATGCGCATAAAGAAAAATGCAACCATGTCTTAAAATAGTAAATATAGCTGGAGCAGTGTATTGTATTAATCTAACAATTTTATGCTAGAGGTTGTTTTGATTAAATTATAAAATATATCAAAATTCAACGCCCCAGTTAATAATTTTTTGTGTCCTAAAAGAACCAAATCACCTTTGAGCAGGTCACTACTTGCCAGCCTATTAGAAGTTATTATCCTTCTTAAAAGAGAAAATGTGGCTTCACAACTCGACGTAGAAGAGCCAAATAACAAACTTATAGAAAAAATGTTAAATAGATTAGGAAACGCATCTTTGTAATCATATGAAAATTTAAGTAACACATTCTTTGTATTATTAGTTTTCTTATTAAAAATTTGGCAACGTTTCTTTATATAATGAATTTTTATCAATATTACTTATTTTTTAAAGAGGCTCTAATTTATTTACATCTAAAAAAAAGGATAATCAAATTTATAAAGGTATTCTAAAGATTCTAAATAAATATTATCGGTAAAAATCTATTATCAAGAGAATCAACAAATAAATCTAAAATAAATACTTTATAATTTATCATTAATATATAAATTATTCTCAAACTTATGGGTAGAAAATAATTAAAAATCAGAAAAAATCTTTAGGTTTAGTTTTTCTATTATCTATAAAAATATTTTCATTTAAAAAAGTATTATATATATCAAAACAGTTATTAAATAAATCTGTTTTGTATTTCTTAATTGCTTAATTTCTAACTAACAATGGTGTATTAAATCAAAAGTTTTAGAAATATAAATCGTTTTGCATTAATATTGATCATCATTGTGCGATCTGGTTCTTTGGTTCTAGATTATATTCTAACAATTGTTTACAAGTGAGAAAATTTCTTAGGCATCAGATTTATGAATTGCTTTCACAAATATAAAGCTTTCTGTAACATCAAATTTTTCTATATATCTAATAACAATAGAAACAATTTTTGTGTTAGTTTGATCTTTCTAGCGGATGAGAAGTGTTTGAATGAAAACACTTTTTAAAAAAAGTATTTTTAAAATAATATATTTTAGATATTTTTGGCGGAGAAAATTTAATTATATTATGTGGAAGAAAAAATAAAATTTGTATATTTTGGGGGGGGGGGGGGGGGGGGGGGGCAAAAATAAAATTATTATGTATTTGGGGGGGGGGGGGGGGGAATTTAATTGGGGGGGGGGGGGGGGCAAACATAAAATTACTATGCAATTGGGGGGGGGGGGGAGGGGGCAAATTCAATTGGGGGGGGGGCAATCAAAAATTTGGGGGGGGGGGCAGTGCCCCCAAAAAGTATCGTGCTGGAAAATAATAACTTTGTATTATTTAATAGGTTGAGATTAATTTTTTATTTTAGCATTATGGCCTTCTTTTTGATATTCATTATTATATTTATAGGATATCAGTGCATTCCATTTTACTGTTTAATTTTTTTTAACAGATTAAAAAAAATACATAATGTCATTTTTTATTCCCTCTAATAAAATTTTAAATTGTCTATAAATCGAATGTAGATTTGGCAAAAAACAGAGTAGATTAAAAAAGAAATGAGACTTCCACTTTAAAAATATAGAATGTTTTTTTTTTGAAATTTTGTTAATTGAATGCTTACTTTGATGTATGTATCTAATTTTTTAATTGTTTTTTGCTCGCATTTTTATAATCGCAATCGTCTTTTTTACTTGTAAAAATATGATGGATAAACATTTTTAAAATTTTGCCGAAAACGCCGTAAGATACTATAAATCTGATAAAATTTAGTTAACCTATATCTACCTTATAGTTTTTTAATAGGGGTTTCAATCAAGGCTGGGAAAAAAACTAAATGGGCTTTTTTTTAACAAGTTTTTGGGTTTTTTTTTCCAAATGCCCACAAACTCGTGGGCATGGCAAAAGAAAAGCCCCTTTTTTTGCTTAAGGAAAAGGGGCATGTTTAAAAAAAGCCCCTTTTCTTAAAAAAAAATCCTAGGAGCTTTAAGAAAAAATAACCCACCCATCAAAATTTTTTGAAATTATTATATAAAACATAAAATGGGTTTTTTGGGGCTCTTTTTAAGAGCCACTTTTTGTGGGTTTTTTTTGCCCCTTTTCTTAGTAAGGGCTTTTTTTGAATTCTTATTTTGGCCCTTTATTTTTCCCCCCCTTTCTTTTTTTATGTTTTAGGAGAAAAAATGAGCCAAAGTTTTTTGGCTCATTGTTTTCCCAGCCCTGGTTGTAACAATGTTTTTGCAATTAGTGTGCCAGGTTATTTATTGGATGGTATATCACTCAAAAACAATATATGTGCCCATTTTTTGATAAAGCATTATATTTTCACAAATTACTTTAGTTTTTACAAAGCTGCCTTATTTTTTATTATTCAAATGTTTATTTTTTTGAGTTGAGTTGTTATCCTACCAAACAAAATCCTTTTTTAAATTTCCAGAAAGGTGTTTAAGTTGTAATTTTAATAATTTATAGGCATTCAAACACATGCTTATGGTATTCCTACCAAAATAATAACGTCATCTTCCAACCCCTAGAGTCCGCCAGCGGAATATTGAATGTTTAACCAGCTAAAACTCATTTTCGCGACGGCAATTGTATGGATACCTCATTCCCTTATACCGCTAGGTGAATATTTTTGGACGTTTGACAAGCCATTCATGTTCGCCGGCGATGGTTGGGATTTGGCCACAGCGTAAAAGCTTACATTCCGCCAGCAAACAAATTTTAAATCTTAAATAGCTCTAATTTTGGCTAAGAATCAGTGATATTTGATTTATATGGTAAAACAATTAAATTTATTGAGCCATATTAATTTAGTATTTTCACAATGCTTTTTAAATTACCTTTAGGTGTATAAAGATGAAAGTGTAACGGATCAATATAAAAATTTAATAATTTCTTAAGAATATTTTTTAATACAGAAATCTCTGTATCCTAAAAAAACATTTCTAATTAACAATTTTTTGGATACTTTATGTGTATTTAACAACATATAAAAATAGCTTTTAATAAAATAAAAAATATGTTTTCATTTATCGAAATATCTTGTCTTTCGGTCGGCATTATGACTATAAAAAAATGTCCGCCGCTTTTTAAAAATCCGTTTACAATTGTTCTCCAACTTTTTATTTAAAAATTGGCCAAACTTTTAAATATTTTAGTAAATGTTATAAGAAATTATCCTTCCTCACTTTTAATAAGCTTGCATATAGTTAATTAATTTTCTAAGATTAATACTGTTTTGGCCATATATAATTCGGTCAACGCATTTGAAAGCACACTTAAGATATGAATTAACATTACATTTCAAATAAAGAATAGGTTATATTCCTTAATTGTATAAAACATTATAAAATATTAAAACATTAAAAGTAGTTGGAAAAAGGTTGGATTAATTTTATTTTTAATGTAAAATATTTAATCATAACAAGATATTTTTAAAGTAAATTATCCATATAAATCAAATATTACCATGTAGTAGCCATTTAACCGATTAGCAAAAGTTTGCTGAATTATACGAATTCTGCGTAAAATAGGCTTTTGACGCTGAGGTCGAGTTTAAAAAATATCTGAACTTAATACACCAAAATCCGCCGGCGGAATATAGTCATTGGACGTTGACAAATTCAATATTTTGCCGGCTGAATATAGGCATTAACTGGAAATAAAACAAAATATCTAAGTAAAAAGGTACCCATTGGATGTGAGATTTTACTAACCCATTAAGATAAAATAACAGTGGTTTTGAGAATTGGGTGGTAAAATGGCTGTAAATATTTGCTCTGCACACAAATTGTGACCACTGCCCAATAATGCTATAAGTTCTTACCATATTGTGAAAATAATTCTGCTTATATCTAAAATGGTGATCAAAGACCTTTAAACGGTGAATGAGGCCTAGAGGAATTGGGCATTTTTATAATTGTGCAAAGTGTCCAACTTGTTAAGCTAAAATTAGAATTTTCTGATTGAATATATGTATACTTCAAGAAACATTCATGTATTATAAAAATCAATTAAATATCGTATAATGCAAATAACTAATTAAATTTTATATAAATTGTATTATATTTTTAATCTAATTTCTTAACTTAGTATGTAATACAAATTATGGCCGATGCGAATACTATAGGGCTGTTTAATAATTTCTAAATGTAAATTTCTTTTAAACAAAAAATCCAAAAAAGTTTTGTAACCTAGTTGTTTAATTTATTAGACCGCCACTATAATTGGACATAATTTAGCAGAGCAAGAAAAAATAATTCTGAAGGTTAGAACCTTATTTGCAGCCCAGAATTCAAAATCGATAAATTACTTGAGCTTTTTGGGAAGATTAGGTCGTAATGATGCGGAAGGAGAATAAAAATTACAATGGACACCCTAATTCCTTTGCCTAAAGAGCTCATTATTAATAGGTGTAGGGCCAAGGTAGTTACAAATATTTTAAGTATCAAACTTAAGCGTTGTGGTGTAAAATTATGTTGAAAATGTTTAATATTTTAATTATAGAAAATAAGCTAGCTAAGTGTTTTTTATTAATAAACAACAAAAACAAAAGAAAATTTATATTGAAAAAATTTCTAAGGAGAATAACCTTTAAGGTACATGTTTAAAGTACAATGATCTTAAGGAATAATATGTAAATAAAAATTTTGAGTATGTGAAATATGGGAAAAAAATACACTTAGGCAGTTTGGGTTAAAACTATTATATATTTCAATATTCAGGTATTTATGGACTGCGAAAATTATTTAAAGATAAATATTGAGTTCAATCCTATTTTGTATACCAATCTTTTTACGTTTTTTTCAGTCAATGTTTTTTGTAACTCGGCAGCTGGACTATAATAAAAAAAAATTCGTGATGTTTAAAATATACAATTTGTATTTTTATTTGAAAATCATTTTCTGTCAATATTTAGCTAAAGAATTTATGAAGCTTAAAACAAATAGACAAAATCGTTCATAAATAAGCCTTTAAATTTTTATAAACTTAAATTTTGTTATCACAACAAATATTGCCAAAATCATACAAGAAATTATAGCATTACATATATTAACGAGTTTGACCAACAATTAAAAAACAATTAACAATATATAGGATAAAAAAATAAAACCCTGTCTTGCGCAAATGAGATTTTTGCTAAATTTATAAAGAAGTAAACGTGTTTAAGTCCGAACGAATAATCAAAGCCACTGCCTTTAAAAAGTCTTTTTCAACCCTTCATTAAAAAAAACGGCATACCTTTTTTAAGATGGTCGTTTTGATCTTTGTAGTTAGCTCTCACCAAAAATTTGTTGACCTTTGTAATAACAAAATTTACAAATAACATATTTTTGGATAGTGAGTGTTAAAATCAATTTCGGTTATTTTAACGTATTAATCTAATTATTTCTTCGTCTACATTTCAAAATATTAATAAAAATATACATAAAATTATTCAACTTGTTTTTAAATGCTGTATGTTTGAAAATTTTAATGGCAATTTTCCTAATTTCGCAAGCTTGTTAAATTTAAGTTGTTAATGCTCTCAACACAAACGCCCAGTAAACTTAAAAAATAATAACTAATGCAAGGTATAAAACCATATTTTTATACAATAAATTTGAGTGCCATTATATATATTCATCAATAATCCTTATGATGGTCCTTATATATATTATTTGTTTTCCTATTTCTCCAAACTTCGGCTATTTTTTTAAGTTTGTATCGAAAAAGGGCCAAACTGACTAATTAGCGACCTCAAAAATACCATATGAGAAAATATTGTTTAAAATCACTTGTAACTCATGTTTTTAACTCAAATAATAAAATTTAGTATATCAAGCTTAACAAATAAGGTATACAGAATATTTGGCACCACATAAATCACAATACATAATTATTTGAAATCTAAATTATTTTAGATTATAACAATTTAGTTGTTATAAATACATAAAAAATATTTTCAATATATCTTTGTTTTTTTATTAAATTCTAATTTATAATGTTAACACCTTAAAAATTGATTTAGAACGGTAAACGGATTTAAATTTATACATGTCGGTCTCTAAAGTTAATTCAACTCTCAAATATTTGTTGACCTGTGTAATTTTCCTAATTGATAACTGTTCCAATTATTTAACAACTTTTACTTACCGATTATATTATCAAAAGATAAATATAGATTATTATTGTTATTAATTGTTACAAGAAAAATGTTCAGAAATTAATTGGTTATTTCGGATAAATTTAAAATAATTGCACCAACAAGTTAAAAGTGGAAAGTAAATGTGTGAGACAAAAAGATGTAAATTTTGTAAGAAAATGCCGAAGAAAAATTGTAATAAATCTTGTTGGACGGCTAATTAATCATTCTGTGGTATATTTAGCGGCTGAGGTTAAAGAACACAATATTAAATCAATCAAAAACTTTTTACCATTAAGCAATATAAAATTTATTACTAAGACACTAAATTTATTACTAAGACATTAATAAAAGCACAAAGTGTGATCTTTCCCTAAGTCTCAGTTACGTTTTTAATGCTAAAATTATTTAAGTTATCATGATCCTCTAATACATAATATAATTTTTGGCTTTTCGAATCGTTCGAATAACAGGTCAACAAATATCAATGTCAAAAAAGTTAATTATATGAAAACATAAAAGAATGCATCCCCTTGATGGCCTAATCTCATAAATTTTTCGTTTTTCTTAGTTTCTTCTGTCTTTGGCTCCTTAGATCCGTCTATAACGAAAAATGGCCTTTTTTGACCAAATTAACAGATCTAAATATGCTCTAAATTCTTTTTGCATATAAAAATCCCTTGTAACTTATATTTATAATCACAAATAATGAGAAATAAATTTTATTAATAGATCAAGCTCCTACATCGGCATTTAGATAATACAAAATATTTTGCGTCCAAACTTAAATACGAAACGATATATTACAAAAAAAGCAACATTAACGATATTTTCAGGGTTTTGTAGAAAATTTTCTTGCGAAAACGATCATGGGTTTAGTTTTTTTCCAATGCCTATTAATTTTTTTTTAACCGCGTCAAAAGTTCAGAAAAAAATTTACAATTTCTTTAAATATTAATTTTCTAAAAACCGGCATATTCATATTCCTTTGAAGAAAACATATAAATAGTTATAGCTTAAAATTGAAAACAAATTTACTTTCAAGTTATTTAGGATCAAAAAATGGATTTTTTGACGAAAACAACTAATTTTATAAAAATGAAAAAAATTAAATATGATTGTCGTGTGTCGTGATCACGAGAATGATAAAAAATTTAAACGCCTTTCGTTAATAATGAATGTTTCCGTAATCTAAATATATTTTTAAACTTTTGTTATTACCCATAAGTTTCATGATACAGATGCCCAAAATACCCCTAAAAATGGAAAATCTCAACTTTGACACCGAATAACTAAAAATCTACCTTAAGCATCATTTATGGCAACTATCGTTTTTGGTGTTAATTATATGAATTCAGAATTTTAGCCAATGCTAAAAATACTTGTAACTTATATTTATAATCACAAATAATGAAAAATAAATTTTATTAACATATCAAGCTCTTACATCTAAAATAAAACAAAATTATTCGCGCCCAAACTTAAATACGACACGATATATTAAAGGTTTTTTAAAAAAATTATTCGATGTTTGAATTTAACAGTTTAACTATTGTAAATATGCAAATAAAATTCAATTTATTTTTATATCTTTTACGTTTTTTGACCTCTTTTCTAAAATTTTCAATGTTTACAGCTGACTCACTAAGTTTGATTAGAAAAAACGGTAAATAGATTTTATTTTAAGATAGCAGGTTTGATCTCTGTAGTTAACTTATAATTCTCAAAAAATTGTTGACCTGTGTAATGTTATGTTATAATTATTTACTTTTTTCGTTACTTAACATTTTAACGTTTTAGTTTGATATCATTTTCTATTTTTGTTTGAGAAAATAGATCGATTAAACGTAATGCTAATGTCGTTTGTGTAAATAGTACTAAAATAACTTATTTGATTTTTATTCATTAAAACCAGGGCTAAGCATTTCTAAAAGTAAAAAAAAATACATGTAAAATCCAAATAAATAGGTCAACAAATTTTAAAAGAATCCAAATATTTTCAATTTCTATCAGGGTTGTACTAACCCTAAAAATGCAAAAATTGACAAACTGACATTTATTGAGGCCTCGAAACTCAAAATCAATTTTTAAAGCTTTAAAAATAGAATTGAAGATTTTTAGATAAATAATAATTTTTGTAAGAGCTTTAAATTTTAAATGTTCCAACCGAAACCAAGATTTATTAGAGAGGAGAGGGCAAATTCTAATAAATGATTAAGCAAATTAAAGTAAAATTAATTGGGGGAAAAAACATATTTGTAAAAAAATACCATAAAAAATTTGGCGGGGTGTATAACAACCATTCTCCGGTTAGGGGCCTTATCAGCGTTATTAAAAAGTGAAGCACTTGTAAGTTAAAATTAAAAAGCTGATAGTTCTTAAATCTAAGGGTAGCATAGCAGAAAACTTAGTTTTTTTGACAATTATTTAATAATGACAAGTTAGTAATATTATACTTCCTTGTTTAAAATAAAATCTGTTAACTTTATTTTAATTTTCAATTTGTTTTATAAAATATGAGTCTTAAAGAACATGAAAATTATAACACATAATGTATATATATGTATATATAAAAACGGTATTTTTAAAATGAACAAATGATTGAACAACAAATGAGAGATACAAAGTAAATAATTTTGGTCGTCAACGTCCTACCATCTTCCACCGCGATCGCGGCTACGAGATCTAAGTACATAAATTATAAAACATAAATGGAAAGTACAATAACAGGCTATAGAATAGGTGACTAGTAAAGTTAAGTAGCCTGTAGATATTAAAAATAAATTTAGACGACCTTAAGCATCATTTATGGCAACTATCGACTTTGGTCAACTTTTTGATGCTGATTACAAATATAAAATCAGAATTTTAGTTATTTGATGTCAAAAATAAAATTTTCCTATTTTGGGGGTTATTTGTGCTTATATATTATAAAACCGGTGCGTAGAAACAAAAGTTTAAAAATTATATTTAGATTAAGAAAACATTCATAATCAACGTAAGGCATTTAAATTTTTTAAAAATATTTAATTTTTTTAAAATCCGTTCCTAAAGAATCTAACTAATTTTTAATAATCTTTTTTAGATATGTTTTTTATAGGTATGCCAATAAATTTAGAAAGTTAATAGTTAAGAAAATTTTGTGAATATTTTACATTTGGGCGAAATATAAAAATTAAAGGCAATGGGAAAAAAAACTAAACCTGGGATTGATATAGCAAGAATATTCTCTATAAAACCCTGTAAAATCGTATATGTTATTTTTTTATTGTCCAGTGTTATTGTCTGTTAAATCGATGTCAATTTCTTACGATGATTTGTAAGCTCACCATAAAAATTAAACTATAACAAGATTGATAATTTCAGTTCGTTAAAGATTTTTAATAAGAAAGTTCTCATGAATGAAAACTATTTAACTATATTTTAATTTTGATTATTAATGACACAAACAAATTTATTTAATGTACTTAAATCAATTTTGATTATTTGTATCAATATTATGTGCTAGTTTATTTAGGCATTTGTTTATTAATTAATTATGTATATTGTATGCAAACCTTCTACGCGGACTGCGGGAGCGTGAATATCTTCTATCATACCTGTAAAAAGATTAAAAATTGTAGAAAAAAATTATACCCATCACCCTAATTTAAGGAACTTATATTTGCAAAATTTTACCATTTTCAGCTGAGACCTGTGATTGCAGGTGGCGATGTTATTTTTTTTTAAATGTAGGTGTTGAAAGTTTTTAACATAAATGGGATGAAAAAACATAAAATATTTAAGTAAGCCGAAGTTAAATAGCAAAGACGAAAAATGAGAAACAATCGAGTGATTTTTCTAAAGGAAGGGGCTCTACAAAATTAAATTCAAGTAAGATGAATGAAGTTCGTTTGGAGATTCGTAGGATGAAAAATTAAAGTTGATAAAAAATCTTAATCATCTAAGTTATTGCAAGGGTCGAGATTAACCAAGTTTATGGATTTGCAGGCTAAACTAGAGATTGAATCGTTGTGTTGTAAGTTTGAAGGTATAATTAGTGGTTTCAACACAATTTCGTGATTTTATGGTGTAGGGTTGTATAAAAAACAATAAAAGATAGTAGATATAAAATCATCAAATACTTTTTATGTTAATTTATGTTAGCTCAGAAAAGTTGCTTACAAATTTTATGTTAATGTTTCCCAAATGGTGTACGTTTACTCGGCCAGTCAAAAGGTCGGATAACCTTGGGTTGGACCAGGTTAAATTATTCCTAAATTTGCTTTGTATATTTTTACCAATTGCCTAAAATCAAACCATAACTATTTGATAAAAAAAAGGCAGTCAAAAAATGGCAGGATCACAGAGGGCAAAACCGAAATTTGTGTAAATCTCTGTCTATTAACAAGATTCTTTTAGGACACAGTCATAATAACATGTAGCTGTAAGTATGAAGGATGGTTTTTAAAGAAGATAGTTGGGCAGTGTGAAGTTGGAGGGAGATTTAAACTAAATGAAGCATAGATGGGATGTCTTAAATGAGAAGGTCGAAAAGGTGTGTGCAGGCTGATAAAAAATAGAGCTTTGTTCATATTTGATTAAGGTGTACAAGCAGAACATTTTTTACGGGTAGTAGTGATGGACATTTTATAGAAGAAATTAGGAGATGCATTGTTCTAAAAAATAAAAAAATATATATACACATATCAATGACAATAATTAAAGAATCAATGACATTTATTGTAATTTGTCTAAAACAAGAAATCAAAATTGTTTGAAGGGCAAATATATAGATCAGAGTTATAGTTTTCTCTATAGTAATATGGAAGTAGTAACATAAATCAACACAAATCTTTAAAAACTAGTATCTGTCCTAATTACCATTTTTAATCCATTCCGTCCTCTAAATTTTTACTGCAATTACATTTAAGGTTTTAAAAATCACGCTATATACAATCTCGAGAGTAAAAACTAAATATAAATATTTTTAGAAGTTAATTAACTAATACCATAATTGGTCAAATAATTAGATTGGTAAAAAACACAGGTCAACAAATATTAATGTAAGAAAAAAAGAATTTTATGAAAACACAAAAGAATGCATCCCATGACCTAAACATTTTTCGTTTTACTTAGTTTCTTCCGCCTTTGACTCCTTAGATCGGTCCATATCAAAAAAATGGCCTTAGAAAAAATTTAATTCTTATAATATTCCCTTGTACTTACATTTATTATCTCAAATAATGAGAAATAAAATTTTTTAGAATATCAAGCTCATACATCAGCATTTAAATAATACAAGATATTTCGCGTCCAAACTTAAGACACGTTATATTATCGGTTTTTAATGAAAATATTAATTGAAGTTTGAATTCAACAGTTTAACTATTGTTGATGAGCAAAAAAAATTCATGACTCTTTTTTGTTTTTTAGACATTATTTCCAAAAAATTTTAATGTTTATTTATAGCTGATTAACTAAATTGATTAGATAAAATGGTAAACGGATTTGATCCGCAAGATGGCAGGTTTAATCTCTGTAGTCGACTCTTACTTAACTCTCAAATGTTTGTTAAACTGTGAAATAAAAAAAAGTTTGTAACAGCTTGAACCCCACAGTAAAAATATGAGGGGGAATTATAAAAAGGAAAGGCTTCAAAAAAAACAATTTCTTATTTATAAAAAAAAACATTAATATATATGAGCTAACTAAAAAGACCAGCCCAGCCATCTATGGGATTTTGAAATCCGTGTACTATTTCAAATAACTTTACAAGTCCACTATTAACATTAAATTTTAAGTCAAAAAACCAAAGATTCAAAAACAAAAAAATATTGAAAGAAATTATTTATAGGTATGAAACAGCTGCTATTAAATTCAAACGTTAAATAATGATATTTTCCTCTCTAACCAATAGAATATTCTAATTAATTTAGGGTAATATTATGAACCTAAATTGATGTGAGAGATATTAACATTTTATTGCTCATAATGTGAAACCCAATCAAATAAAAATTAGCCGGGCTTGTTAGACATTACAAAACACGGAAAAAATATTGAGATAAGCATTAGATTTCGCTGCAGTTTAATAAACTTCGTCATACAATCTTTGTAGACCTGTTTTATCTACGAAACTCCAAAATAATAATTTATTAAAATTAATTTTAATTAAGTACGAATATTTATTTTACTAATAACGAATTGATAAAATGGAAACGATTGTAACATTTTCTTAAAATGTGAAAATGTAGTAATTTTGTCAAAAAACCATAATTTAAAACAAAAAAATAATTTGAGTTAATTTTAAGCCTGCTGAAATAAGGTCACCAAATTTTCATAAATGCAAATAATTATATGAGGAGACTGTTTCCGTTTTTTGTTTGAGCCGTTATATATAAGTAGTCCTTTTATAAAATTACTCCATTCTAGTCTTAAGATAATGTCACCCAATTGTCGCAAATGCAAAAATAATTTAACAATGTACTAATTTTTGGTTCTTTTGATGGTAAATTTTGTGGATTTTAGACACATAAAAAATAACCAATTTTGCCAACGCGATTAGATATTAATGTATTGGTAATTTTTTGTATATTTTTTACCATCTTGTGATAATGTCACCAAATTGCCGAAAATGCTAGTAATTTAATGATAAACTATTCCGAATTCGTTTGTTTGGCTATATATTAATATGGGTAATTTTCAACCTTATGAAAAACCCCAAAATGTCGCAAATGCGATTCATTAGGTATTTGACTAAGTTTTGTGCTATTTTTGTTTGTAAAACTATGTAATTTTATATTCTAAAATTATTAGTGAGGTAATGTCACTAATTTTATAAAGAGTTTAAATTAATCGCCATTGGCTTAGTTATTTAAAAAAAGTATTTTTAGAGATCAAAGTCGGGACCCGAATTTAGAACGGGCCGGGGAATGAAAAAAGAAATTACGAGCCGGGCCGAAGTTTTAAATCTAATATTGCCCAATTTTTTTTATACTATAAAACAGGTGGACAAAAATCAATGAGAGATAAAAAATTATAACACTAAAGGAATATTTCCCATGACGGTGTATTTTAATATATTTTTCGTTATCCGAAGTTTTTTCATTCGTCTATTCTCTAAGGTATATATCGCAAAAATAGCCATAAAAAGACCAAATTGACACATTTTGCAATCTCGATAATACCCTAAAGATAAAAAAATTAAAGATTTTACATATTAAATTCACTTGCAACTCATCTTTTTTATCACAAATATTGAGAAAAAAAATACTTCAGTAGGGTAAACTGGGGCTTTCATGACCCTCAAAAGTCAAACAGCTCTAATTAAAAAATGCATGCTTAATTTTTATACTAGAGCAAGATCTAGTGTAGAACTACTATTACAATTATTTGTTTCCGACTGATTGGCTTTAGAGGCGGAAGTCGACTACGAATAATATTCCGTAGGCGAAAATAAATTTGGGACACTGCCTAAATGTTTAAGAATATTCCGCCTGCGGAATATAAGGTATGGACGATTTGTTATAAAATTATTTGCATTTGTGACAATTTGGTGACATTATCTCAAAAGGCCTAAATAGATAATATTTACAGTTTACTAAAATACAGCCCCTAAACAAAAAAATAGGAAAAAATTTATTAAATATTAAATTATTTGCATTTTGCGACAGTTTCCTGATTTTTGCAGGTGTAAATTGAAAATAATTATAGAGTATCATCAATATATATTGCACAGGTCAACAAATAATGTCAGAAATAAAAGAGTTGAAATAAAAGCATACATCCCTGGCCTAATCATATATTTTCCGCTTTCCTAGTTTCTTCCGCCTCCTTGGATCCGTCCATATCGAAAATTGGCCATTTTTGATCAAATTGACAAATTTTGGGACCTTAAAAAAATTTCATATAAAAATCCCTTGTAACCTATATTTATCATCTCAAATAATAATAAATTAAATATTTTATTATATCAAGCTCTTACATCGGCTTTTAGATAATACAGAATATTTCGCGCCCAAGCTTAAATATGACATTATATTATCGGTTTTTAATAAAAATATTATTTGAAGTTTAGATTTAACAGTCTATTGAATATGCAAGATAAAATTTAATATTTTTGTTTTAAAATTTTTTGTTTTTCATTTTTTCTAAAATTTTCAATGTTTATAGCTGATTTAATAGGTTTGATTAGAAAAACGGTAAACGGATTTGAAAATCTAGATGGCAAATTTAATCAGCTAGCTCATGACTCTCAAAAATTTGTTGACTTATATTATATAAACAAAAAAAATCAGAACTATTTTCCCCAAGATTTAAATCATCATTTGCATAAAATTAATGATCACACATGGCTTTAATCAAAAATTCTCAAAACACAAAAAAGATCTCAGAAAACTTCACCAATTAATCAAATATGTGAATTATTCATAAATGACAAAACATGAATTTAACTACACAAATATTAAATCTACTCTGGGACGTTCAAATCATTCGTTTAGATAATTTTAATTTTTTTATAAATATTTGGTCCAATATTAAAATTTTTTATATTGTTAGAATTTATATAGGAGTCATGTAGAAGAAGCTATTGGATCTAAATATAAATGAAGTCTAAATATACTTAAAGCAACTGGTCCGGCTGTGAGTGAACATTAAAACAATGGTTTCGTATAAAAATACTTAAATTTGTAATTTTTAAAATTTTAAAAAACGAATGAACAAACGCGCCCTTATATAGACATATATCTCGTACATCGAAAACTATATAATAATGTGTTTTAAAATAATTTATCGGGGTTAAACTAGTGGAGAAATCCCCCTATTTATTACCAACTTTTTAAAATCCCCAAAACCACTGAATTCCTAAAGTAATTAATTACTTGGAAAACCTCGGAGTATGGAGGTTCCCGCTTAACCTTCCCAAAACTCTAATTGGAAATTTGACAAGTCCTAATTATGAAATGCGTTCATATTTGTTGTGACTATTTTAAATTAAATTTGCTAAAATTCACAAAATTTGATAACAAATATGTGAAAGAGTTCAAACCGAGCCATGAAATTCTGGCGTGACCCACACGACATTTTTCACTCCGAATTTGGATTATTTAAGGCCTGTTCCAAATTTCAAATTACCTAAAATGTTTTATCTTAAGCTATGTATTTTTGCAAACTAATCGACAATATCACAGAGTGTAAAAGTCCTTCATCGATAACAAATATTTCATTTTTAATTTTTATTAAAAATAGTTATAAGGCAAAATAAGATATAAAAAATTGGCCAGGCTTGGCCCATTTTTGGAACGGGCCGTTTGATCTCTAATCTGAAAAGCTGCATTTGTAATGTATAAACGCCTCCAAATTGCAGATAGCTCTAAGCCTGAGAAATAAACATGACTTTTTCAACATTTTATCTGCCACAAATAATAATAGATTACTCTCTCCTGGGAGGGGGCGGAGCCCGATCATAACCGCCACCACTGGTCCTACGATCGCCGCCACCGCCGTAATAATCACGCCCTCCACCACTAGCCCCATAGCCGGTCCTTGATGCGGCGCCTCTATAGTTACTACCACCGGAATAACCACCATCACGCGAAAAATAGCGATCGTCTGTAAGCGAGTGGAAAAAATGTCAATATATATTAACATACTTGTTTAAAGCTTTAATAGTATTAATTTCAACTTAGAATTGAATTTACACAAACGACGATAAGTAAGATTTTTATAAACATCAACTCAATCCTTATATTTTCAACTAAAACGTCATTATAATAAATTTTGCCCTCCTTTCTAATATTTTGCATTATAAAATCTTTGGAAATAGTTGTGGATCTACTTATTTTAATAGATATTTGTTATATAAGAAGATATTTATATAATTAGCTAGTAAAAGCAAATCTATACTTATGTAATATATATAACATTAGGTTAGTTTACTTAAACAATTTTAAATGATATTTTGCATGTTTAATAACCATTATTATATTAGAGTTTTCGAATTACATGTTACATCAATATTAAAGTTATAATATATGCATCAAAAAAAATTCGACTTAAAATCAGGTATATTTATATATAAAAAAGTTTAAATATGCAAAATTACCCCCCTCCCAAAACATGGTGTTTTTTCACCAATTTTCCCTGGAGATCAGTATATTTTAATTTTGAAAAAGGATAAGAATGGCCAGAGTTAAATATTTAAAATATCCCTAATATAGAATTTTTGAAAACCATTTTGAACATAAACACCATTTTATTTTAAAGTTATTAAATGAGCTATAGCAAGGTTCACAAGTAATAAATAGTATAGAAATAAACAATTTCAACTAAATATGTGTCTCATTTCACCTGAATAAACTTAAACCATTAGCTGAAGATAATAAGTTATAACAAAAAAATATGATAATAACCTAGACTAAAAATAAATTACCTCGGCCACCATATCCACCACCACCGTTTGAAGCACCTCCCCCACGATAATCATTACTACTTCCTGTCCGTTTACTCCTACCATGAGACATTTCAACGCGAATCCGAACATTGTTTATTTTTCTAAAGTGAAAAATGGGTTGCAAAAAATAGTGTGTAAAAATCTTTTAGCTCTTTTCGTTTTTTTTTAACTAATATTTTGAATGATGTTAAAAATATAAGAATATCATAAATTAAGTTTTAAAGGAATATTAAAAAATACAACCTGACGCATGCCTAAATAACATTTATCAATATAGTTCATGTTTATGTTTTGCATCCCCATAGGTAAATTGGGAGAATATTTAAAAAAAACTAGGTCAGGCTGGCTTGCAAAAAATATTTTTTATATATATGTTTTAAGGCTAAAATATTTTTTATTTTCAACAATATTTAGATAAAATTACATTTTTATATAATTCCCCACATAACTCACTAAAAAAAAACTCTGTGAGGTAACCCAATTAAAATCACCTAACATTTTGATAAAAAAAAATCCAATCATTTACCAAACTAAACTTAATTTTTTAAAAATAAATAGGCCAGATCCATCATTTTTTAAAAAAATAGTTATTTATTAACCATAAATAATTAATTTCCTTCAGGGAAAAACCAAAATAAATTTCCAACAAAAATTATTAATTAGATTTGTTTTTTATATCAAATTTTGAATTACAAATCTAATGTAGTTTTTGGTGGTATTAAAACATTGTTAATTTATTTTAATGTGGCAAAATCTATTTAAGACAAATTCTTAAAGAGAAGTAATGGTGAAAAAATACAATTAAGTCTTATATGTAGAAAACAGAAAATGACATATTTTGAGTAAAAAATTTTGAAGACACTCACACTTTAGGGTGAAATAGATAATTTTTATAGAAATAAAGCAATCAGAAAAAATGTTTAATATAAAACAGGGTTAAAAGGGATAAAGATAGTTTTGCTATTAATATATTCAATATCAGGTTATAAATTCATCTATGAAAAAAAAATTAAAAAAATTATTTTAGTTTATTATCCTATTAGCAGGATTATTTTGGTAGAGGATTGCAACAATTACTGGTTAAATCCTTGATTTGAAAAAACTAATTATAAAACACATATATCATATAATTAAATCTGTATTTCTCAAAAATAAAACCTGGCAGAAGCAATAAAGATCTTAAATCAAAAAAAAATTATATGCACAATACTCACAATCAAGTTAATTAGCTAGTCCTAAGCCAACTCTATGTTTTATAAAAATTCTAGCAAATGCAGAAAGTAAAGAAGATGCAAAATATTTTAAGTAATTTTTAAAATTTATTTATTTAATCAATGTTTAAATACATGTTTATGTAATTAAAGACTGGATAGAAAAATTAACTGGTAGGGGATAAATAATTAAAAAAAAATACGTTCCATCTAATGCGCGAACAGCATCTTCAGCATCCCGAGGGTCGAGATATTCAACGAACCCAAATCCAGGTGGATTTCTTGCAACCCAAACATTTCTCAGCTTCCCATATTTTTCAAACACAGGGCGCAAATCATCTGGAACCATTCCCTCTGTTAAATCTCCTATATAGACTTTACAATCAAGTGGTCCACTTTTAACGGACATATTGAAATATTTAATGGCGTTTAAATATCACCTGTTATTTTTAATTTGTTTATATTGTTTTTTTATTATATCTAGAAAAACATAAAACCATCTGTTTAACGCATTTTCCTTTCCATATTTTTTCTAGATTTTTTGTAAATTAGCATATCGTCATGGCAAAGTGGGGTTGTGGGGATCCACGTTGGATAGTCGAAGAACGCAGCGATGCTAAAAATGTTAATAACTGGCATTGGACTGAGAAGGATGCTTCAGCTTGGTCACAAAACAAGCTAAAGGAACTCCTCTTAGACTTGCATTTTGAAAATGAAATTGGTAATCTGTTTATTTATTTTGTATGTCGTAAAATCTTAAATAATTGATTATTAAATTCTAACTGTATGTCAAGTGGTATGCTTTTATTATTTTTGATGCTGTAATATAAAAATGGCAACTTCAAATCTGAACTTTAATTAAATATTTTTAAAAAAACTTGTAAATTATTAGTTATACTTTATTTTGAAACTAAATACCTTTAAAAAGTTCACTTAATGAAGGGCTGATTAATGCACTTGACTTTCCTACAGCAATTTGTCAACAAACTTTTTTTCATTCTACCTTTTATTTATTATTATATTATTAAGAATATTTAACATTTAATTTCTGTTAATAATAACAAAAGTCAACAAATTCATATTTTGAGCTAACTATAGAGACAAAACCTGCCAATAATTCTTTAATCCTTTTATTTTTAATCTTAAGTCGGCTTTAAATATTGGATGTGAAAAACAAATTTTTTTTTACTAAAATAGGAAATGATAAAATCAATCAAATAATATTTTCTATCTAAATGTTGATGTAAGACCCTGACAGGCCTGACTCTAGCTTTTCCATTTTAAGGGGGCAAAAAAACTCGTGGGGTGGCAGTTTCAAAATTTTTTAACAAATTAATAGTAATTTATGATATTCATAAAATAAAAAAAAATGATTGCGTTTATAATTTATGTGAATTAAAATTGATTGTTTTCACTAAATCAATTGCTTAAAAATATATGAGATTTGGAAATTAATTGTAAGTATGATTTTATCATTTGGTATCAATGCGCATAAAAATAAATAATATGATATATGTGAATGGTAAAAATGAATTATATTAAACTTTGGATTTTAGAAAATGAATAATAAAATAAGATTGATTATCATGAAAACAAATTGTATAAGTATGCTAATTACACTGGTTATATATTACTAGTAATTAATATTAGGGTAAAAAATTAAATAAAACATAAACATAAATGTTAAATGCGCATAAAAACTTGCAACCATGTCTTAAAATAGTAAATAATTAGCTGATTATGAACAGTGTTTTGTATTTATCCAACAATTTTATGATAGAGGTTCTTTTAATTAAATTATAAAATTCATCAAAATTCAACGCCACAGTTAATGATTATTTGTGTCCTAGAAGAACCAAATCACCTTTACGCAGGTCACTACTTGCCAGTCTACTAGAAGTTATTATCCTTCTTAAAGAAGAAAATGTGGCCTCACAACTCGACGTTGAAGAGTAAATAACAAACTTACAGAAAAAATGTTAAATAGATTAGAAAACGCATCTTTGTAATCATAAAAAAATTCAACAAAATCATTAGTAACACATTCTCTGTAATTATAAAGTTTTCTTATTAAAAATTTTTTGGTTGCGTCTTACTTATTTTTAAAAGAAGCTCTAATTTATTTATATCTAAAAAAAAGGTAAATCAAATTTGTAAAGGGAACTAATTTATTTATATCTAAAAAAAAGTTAATCAAATTTATAAAGGGAATCTAAAGATTTTAAATAAATATTATCGGTAAAAAATCTATTATCAAAAGAATCAATAAATAAATCAATAATTTTAAAATAAATACTTTTTACTTTTTATAATATTTTCAGATTTATGAGTAGAAAAATAAAAATCAGAAAAATCTTTAGGTTTAGTTTTTTTTATCCATAGATAAATTATTGTCATTTAAAAAATTATTTATATCAAAACAGTTTTTGAATAAATCTTTTTATATGTATTTTTATTTCTTAATTGTTTTTAATTTCTAACAAACATTGGTGAATTAAATCAGAAGTTTTAGAAACATAAATCGTTCTGCATTGAAATTGATCTATAATTATTTTTAATAAATAAAATAATTTTATAAATGTAAAATATAAAAAAATAAATTGATGATTATAAATATGGTTAAAAACCCCCGACGTTTTGGCCCTGTGACCTGAAAATATAAAAGTTTTTTTATTTTTAATTTTTAAAAGAGTTAAATATTTTTGTGTAATTTAAAAAAAACCATGGCCAGGTAGTGACCACACCACCGATGGGGCAACAGCCGGGGTATGGTCCTGCATTCACTAATTACCTTGATTGCATCACGTTGGAAAAAATTTATAAAGGGAAGAAAAATATTTAAAAAAATCTTTCCATTCACTTAAAATTTCAAGGCAATCTTTTACAACAAGATGCAATCGGTGGTTAAAGCAGTCAATATACGGGACATGGTGTCCAGCTATTTTGCTTAGAAATACTTGAACACCACTTTTTCTCCTGGGCATTACGTTCGCCCCATCGTAGCATTGGGCGATCAGGTTCTTGGTTCTAGATTATGTACTAACAAAAGATTGATGACAAGTGAGAAAATTTCTTAGGCATTAGATTTATGAATTGCTTTCACAAATATAAAGCTTTCTGTAAAAATTTTTCTATAGATCTAATAAAACCAGAAATAATTTCTGTGTTAGTTTGATATTTCTAGCGGATGAAAAGTGTTAATGAATAAAAAAACACTTTAAAAAAAAGTAATTTTTTTAAAATAATATTTTTTAGATATTTTTGACGGAGCAAATTCAATTATATTATGTGGAAGAAAAATTAAAATTTATACGTATTTTTGGGCGAACAAGCTTAATTTTTTTGGGTGGCAAAAATAAAATTACTATGTATTTTGGGGGGGGGGGGGGGGGGGGCAAATTCAATTTTTTGGGGGGAGGGGGGGGCAAACATAAAATTACTATGTTTTTTGGGGTGGGGGCAAATTCAATTTGGGGGGGGGGCACTGCCCCCCCCCCCCCCCCCAAAAGGGGTCTAGAATCGTGCCTGGACCCTGATATACTTAAATTTGATTTCTAATTATTTAATATAGAATTATAAATTAAAAGTGATTTTAATCTGAAAAAAATTTATTTTTTTTTTGGATATTCTTGAGGAAATCTGTAAATTTGGTCAAAAATGGCCATTTATTTGACTTGGCTAGCAAAAATAGCCAAAGGCAAAAGAAACTCCAGAAAACAGAAAATTTATGTCAGGTCATGGGGTCATTACAGTCATTTATTTTTTCAGACATTGATGTTTGTTGACTTGTGACATATGAGCTTAGAATAGAAATTTGTCCCTTATTTGAATCAGCTCTCTACTCAAAATAAATCTTACAAATTATTCTAATAAGTTATCCATTAGTATAAAATTCCCATTTACTATGTATAATACACCTAAATATTTATTTTAAATTTTCAAATAAAAAATTGGGTGGAATAATGGAAATAGAGAACATGTAAGGGGAAATTGATTTGAAAAGAGGGTTTTAATTAGGTACCTTATTATTTTTTGTAAATGTGAGTAATATGTTAATCATTAAATTAAATTAAGGTGCATTCAAAATATGTGATATAAACAAATGTGAAGGTGAAGCCACCGCCAATAACCGTAAATCAAAACTCATCTTTTTTTATGAATGGAACATAACTGGGAATTGGGTTGGACTTTATAAGCCTGAAAAATCTAAGGTAAGGTTTATCTATTTTTTTGACGTTTTATTATTGTTAATTACACATTTGCAGACATAGTGTTTTGATAATCTTTTTATTCGAATTTTTAAAATTCTAATTTGCTTATTATTATATTATAAAACAAAGTTGATTTTTTAATTCCTTTAGAATGAATCAACTTTTAAATCAAATAAATAATGTCTATTTATGACAAAAAAATTTACTTTAGAATGTTTGTTAGAATTACCATGCCCAATATAAAAAACGTAGTTATTTTTCAGTTTTGTAGAGAAATTTATTGCATTACGACTGGTTTAGCTTATGCTTCTAATTTTTTTATATTGCGTCCAAAAACAGCTCAAAATTTCTATTATATTTAGATTTCTTGTAAATAACTGGTCTAAAAAAGTTAATTACTTAAAATTGTTAACAGGTATAAAACAATTACACAGCTTGACAAATTTTTCAAGTTATGAGCTAACTTTATACACCAGACCTGCCATCATAATGTTTTTTCAATATGTTAAGTTTTTTTCAAAATTTTGTAAGCCAGCTGAATTGAAAAAATTCAAAATCTAAATAATATTCGAAAAGTTATTTATATATATAAAACAGCAAAACTCTTAAATTTAAACTTCAAATAATCGTTTTATTTCACAATCGTTAAAGCATTGTGTCCTTTCCTATTTCCCTATTTAGGTTTGGGACATAGATGTTCTGTATAACCTAAATGTTGATGAGAGTGAGACTACACAACACTCTATTATAAAAAGGGGCGCCATATACCATACTTGTGATTTTTTTATACCTTTTTGCGTGTTGGTAATAATATTAACCTTTTAAATTATTTAGAAATCATATTATCATCCTATATTTGAAAAATGTAAACTAGGATTTTTTAAAAACAGACTTTCTTATCATTGATGAGAGCTTGATGTACTTAAAAATTTTATTTTCGTTTAATTGAGATAAGTAGAAGAGACATATCATGGAAATTTTTTTTTTGTCATTAGGCATAATTGATAAAAAATCATTCATTTTACCATTTTTTAATTTTTATCTAGATTAGTTCACTACTGAGCAATTGCAGGAAGAAAATATATAAAATTAGGCTATCATATAGATAATTTGATGAAATGTCTTTTGGTGATTAATCTTTGATTTTTGTCGAAGTATGTTATGAAAACGAAAAAAATAAAATTTTTTATTAAATAAGGTCAAAATCCTCAGGAATGTTTTATTTATTTAAATATGTTAACTTTTATTTCCACATTTAGATTTTATAATATAAAAGCTTAAAATTGGGGAAATCTTATTTTTTGACACCAATCTGAGGCACTAGGTAAAATATGATTTCATACTCGTAATCAACACCAAAAACTTGACCAAGAATAGTTGTCTTAAATTTTATAATGTTATTCAAATTTTGTTGTCCACTATTATTAATCAGAAACTTCAAAATAAAAATTATTTAATTAAATTTCAAAAAATGATTTGTGCATTATTAAATAAGTAAAAATTTATGCTTTTTAATTGGGTTCATATTTTACCAGTGTCTCCTCTCCGGGGGGGGGGGGTGTTTGGGGGAATTTGAATAAATTCGGTATGTTACCCCCGAGATTTCATGGGGGTGCTACATGAAATTTGGGGAGGACCTGTATTCTAACCGTGATCCATCATTTAATAGTTTCTTCTTTCCTGGTGCCGGCTGGCCTAGGAAAGTTTTGTTTTTATTTCTCACTGTTTTTTGCTTATTGAAAAACGTAAAATTTATTGAAAAAAATATTTTAGATACATTTTTCTAGAGTTTATATATACCTCATTTTTTCAGAACTGTATAATTTACCAACAGGCAGTTTGATTGTAAAGAAATTTTAAGATAGTTCATGTATCCTTATGCCAAATTGTTTTTACTTTACTGGTTAAACTGTTACCCAACTATTTTTTGATTAATTTTTTTATCAAACTTTGATAATAGATTATTTTAGTTTAATTATTTAATACCATCATTACTTTTTTACTTATTGAGTCGACAAATATCAATGCCTGGAAAAAGAAAGTTATGACAATGGCCTCTCATATAATTTTCCATTTTCCGAACTTTTTTTAGCTTCGGTTATTTACTTAGGTCTATATCAAAAAAAATGGCCATTTTTGACCAAATTTGCAGATTTTGCGACCTCGAGAATACCCAAAAGAGAATAACTTCAATTTTTTCTCAAATAATGAAGACTAAAAATTTTATATAACAAGCTCTTTCAACATGTAAATTATACAGAATATTTGGCACCCTAACCTTACGACACGATATGTTATGGTTTTTAATATTAATATTATTTGAAGTTTGATTTAGCAGTTTAACTGTTGTGGATAAATAAAAAAATATCACTTTATTTTTGTATTTGAGTCTTTGTTTTTTTCTAACATTTTTTCAAAAATTTTAATGTTTATTGCTGACTACAAAGTATAATCAAAAAACGGTAGACTGAAAATCTCTAAGATGGCAGGTTTGGTCTCTATAGTTAGCTCATAACTCTCAGAAATTTGTTGACCTGTGTTATATTTATTATTTCTGTTTATTCAGGTTAGAGGAACTTTTGAAATTCTTAACTTAAGCGAGGAACATGAACCCGAGCATGTTGACATTGACATCGCTTTAAAAAATAATAATGAAGCTAATGATAATCGAACCAACACACCTAGCTCTGATGCTTGTGATAAGATGAAACAAGTTTTTTTTTGTATTCTCTTTTACAACCATTACCTTTGTTTAATTTTTTTATCATCTATTTAGCCCTATAATTATTGCAATAAAATTTCTAATACTTTTAAAAAATAGTAAGTTTTTGTATGAATTCTGCACATAATGATAAATATAAATATTTTATTAAAAATCTATTAAATGATAACATAGGCTTCAAAGCTTTTTGTAGCTTAAATTTGATTTTTTATTATAAATTTAGTTTTAATTTTTTAACGGTTAGATTATGCTCAAGCAAGGCTCGGCTGAAATACGAATACGTATAGGTCAATACATAAAATTGCTAAAAGAAGAATTTAGCCGTGATATAATCCTTCCTACTGATGTTATTAAACCCCACACTTCACCTAATACTCATAATATTAGTACTAGCACTAAGCAATTGCCAGATTCTGCTAACGTCAACTCGACTAGTCTCAAATTATCATCTAAAAAAGACCATGATAATTTGCCCACAACTTTTCCTCATGATCTTTTATCAGACGTTGATAATCTTGATGACGTTTCATTGCAAAAAAGTATCATTTTTACTTTAAATTAAAAAATATATTTTGTGATATCTTTTTAACGTTTCATTGTCAAATGCATATTATTTTTATGAAAAAAATTTACTTAATACACAGCTCGAGATATATTAGCCAACTATATACCTGACCTGCGAACTATTAAATTTAAAATTGTATTTTGATTCTTCGCATTGCGCCATATAGATTGGAAGGCAAATTATTTTTTATACCTAAATGAGGATGTTGGGTTTTGCTTGATATTCTCAAAAATTTAATTTTTTATTATTGCTAAATTGATTTTAAGAATTCTCTAAGTTGCAAAATCGGGCAAATTTGGCTGGTTTATTGTTTCCATGCTGTAGGGCCCTGTCCAAGCGAAGAAAAAATTTTAGAATTTAGGCTTTAAGGTAGACTATTCAATTAATTTCAATAAACTTCAGTTGGTTTTTCTAGATTTAGGTTATAAAAAATAGTATATTAAATTTATATTTAATAGATTTAAAAAAAATAACGATTAAAAAGGGTTCAGATGATTTATTTTAAGGTTTAATTCTAAAAATTTATCCTTGAATAAATGAATTATTATATTAAGAGAAAAACAAAAATTGGCCTACCCAATTATAAAAAATTATTTAAAATGAGATGTTGCGTTAGTATTTTATGATTCGTTGTTTATTTAGAAGTTCAATCCGGCCAAGAAGTCAATATATCCATTTGTCGAACCAAGAAATTGACTCAAAATGAAACTTTCTCAACCAGTGCAGATGATCTCTTTTCTATTCTAACTGATAAAACTAAGGTTTTACATTTAATTTTCGTTTTTTTAATGAAATATTTGATCGAACGAATCGAAATTTGGCAATTTGTGAAAAAAAAACATGTTTGCTTTAACTTGTTTTAATTAATTAGTATTTTGCAAAATTTTTTAGATATTTTGTTATATTTATATATCTCTGATTTGACCTCCCTAATTTACTAGTAATATGGCTAATAAATTTCTATTATAACCGCCTTAGGTTGAAGCATTTACTCGAAATCCCATTGGGGCTTGGGAGTTGACTAAAGGCGGAGATTTTACTATATTAGGTGATAATGTGACCGGGCAATTTGTTGAAATTAATCCCACAAATCATAAACTAGTCATGAAATGGCGCCTTGCATTTTGGCCCCAAGGTATTATTAAATTTATTTCTTTTTATTTACAAAATCGCAACTTACTTAATTACAAAAAGAATGATTTTTTATAACCAACTTCTTTATCCTTTCTGATTTTACCCTAACAATTTTTTTGATCGACTATACTCGCAATTTTGTGGTTTTTGTATAGGAGAGGGGAATGGAGAACTGATATAGGGTAAATTTAGCAATATTTTGCTAAGTTATAATTTTTTGCCTCTTGCTTGTTTTTTCCAGTATAATCGCTATTGTCATTTAATTTTTAACAGGACATTACTCGCTCGTTACGATTGATATTGACTCCAGTGAAGAAAGCCAAGGTAAGGGCGTTCGTCTTAAATTATCCCAAACTGAAATACCTGAAACCTATTATGAAATAACGGCCCAAGGTTGGTTTCGATACTACTGGAAACCAATACGGGATACTTTTGGCATATGAGTTATTGGTTACGCAAAGAATTAAGAAAATGATATGTTTGGAGCTATATTAACAATAATTGAATAATATCGGTATTGTAATTATGTCTATACATTCTCAGAAAAACTTAAAAAAACAAATTCAAAGCTAGCTGCTAATTCTATAAATTTATTAATATTAATCTGTTACACTTAGCTATAAATAGTTCCTTCAGGAAATCATGTTTCAAAAATTTAGTTAATATTTAGATAATGATTCTCATACGTTTGTAATCATCGCATAGTGTTTATTTATACCTTAATTTATCACGTACATTTTAAAATTGGTTTATCAATGTTATTTATATCAGATGTCGATGACTCTAGGCAAGAGAGTCCGCATTTTTTGAACTTGCTATTAATTTCATTTAAATCAGTGAATCATAATTAATAATTTGTAAAAAATGTATTTTGCTAACTTAATTAGCTAGTTAAATTGGTAAATGGATTTGAAGAGCTTACTCTGTTTATATTTTTTATTAATGTGTTATATTTTTATTTGAAATTTATTGTTGTTCATCATTATATGTAATAAATATATGGTATGTGTAGCACATTTAGCACCATGTTTTTTGCCGTGTTTTTATTTCAGGTAAAAATTAAATTTACACTGCCGCTCTACTGATTAGTCAAATTATTAAAAAAATTAGTTCTAATTTATGTGTCTAATCTTATAATTTAGGATCAAATTAAGGTTTATAGCCGAACTTTATTGCGTTTCCTCTTTTCAGGGTTATCGACCAAAAGGGCGCTGATTCATAAGCGCGCAAATTTTCAATTTCTTAAAAGCGCGCTAATAAACTCTCGTACACGCGCATTTTTTTGAGGATTTAAAAGCGCCTAAAATTAAAAACTAGCGCGCAATAGAGATTTAATGAGTATATTTAAAAAAGTTAATGTTTCGCCCTGTACTTTAAAAGCGCGCAAAAATATACATCTTGGTCTTTAGCCTTCAAACAGTAATTTTTATTTTTAATTGTGATTCTTAAAAGCACGAAAATGAATACAAAAATTTTATAAATCGCGCCTAGGACTATGCGCAAACATTTTTTTATTAGGGCACGTACATAGTGAGTTTTTATTTTCGTGAAATTATAAGGAAAAAATTTCAAACATTTTTTATTTCAGAAAAGGCATTTTATGTGCTTATATTAAATTTGGCAACTTTTTATAAAAAAAAATCACAAAAATAAAAACTCACTTTACACGTTTAAAAAAATGTAAATATTTTTTTAAATGAAACATTAAGGGTTTTTGTTTTTTTTTTTTTCACATTTTTTGAATTTGGCGCTTAGCACAGATAATATATTTATTTTAAGTTTTAGTCTTGTTGCTGGTCGGAAATTAGCTCTAGGTCTAGGTTAGGAAATAGCCTAATACGCAACAGGGCAAGGGCAATGCCCTGTTAGTTGGACCGTTTCTAAGACGTAGGGCAATGCAAGCACATGAATGGCTCTGGCCCTCTGATTTGCGGTTGCAAAGCCTGCATGTTAATATTCTGAAGAACGCGGTGTCATATTTTATTCTAATAATGAGTATTTTACTTTAACCACTCAAAAAATTATCAGCAAGTTATAAAACGTTTTGCCATAATTAATATAAAAAACATATTAAATTAATACTTTAAAATAAATTATTCCCCTCTATGTTAACATAAGTTGAAAGGCATTATGTAAATCTTTTGCTTGCCCGAGGGTATTATGCTCGAAAAACCCGATTAACTAATGTCCTACAGTCCTATCGAAAAAAATTAAGAAGAAACTATAATTTCTTAAAAAAAATTAATTTTAGATTAGTTCTTTTTTTGGACACCGAAATCATGACTATGCTTCATGAAATTTTGTTTTGGTTAATTAACCCGTGAATGCTAGGGTGAAATTTGTAACACGAATGCTTAAGTGCGGTCCATATGGATTCCATTTTTAAACCTCTTTAACATTAAGAGTTTAAAGCTTTTGACTTCATTTTTTATTATTTTCAAAGAAAAATACGTGCTCTATCAATATTAACTTATATTATTATTAATTAAATTTTATCTAACACAAAGTAGAAAAAACCTGATAATGCGAATTTTTAATTTTCTATACTCCATTAAAATCAATTCTATAAACTAAATATATCATAATTAAATTGTGTTTTAAGGTCTAGTAGAATATTTTAAGAAGTTTTTATGAAATAACAATATTAAAAATAAAAAATTTTGACTATTACTCACCTTAAAGAGATAGATATTTTATAAAGAAAAAAAAGTTAAATTATAACATTATTTTACTATACAAATATTTTATATACTTAATAAGTTAAGGATTGAACTCAGGGGTTAAACCGGACCCGAACCCCAAACCGGTCCGAATCCCTCTTTTGCCAACCCCGAACCTGAACTTCATTATTTTATTTTCCGAACCCAAATCTCCAAAAAAAATTTTGAACCCGGGTTTAGACCGGGTTTTTTTTATTATTATTAATTATATTATTATTATTGTGATTTAGTAAAAATTATAACTTTTCGTTTATAATTATATATAATCACATTTTTTTTGGCTTTTGTTTTGGGCTTGAAAAAATTTACATATTTAAAATCTTTTCTCAAAATTTTTAATTATAAAAAATTGTTTCGTTAGTAAAAGTAAAAATAATTAAAAATTTTATAAATAAAAATATTTTGAATTATGAGGTGACATATCAAAAAATAGTTTTGTTTATAGAATAAATTATAAAATTAAAAAATAACAATTTTATATTAAATTATATTATATTTATGCAATTAGCACTTGCCAAGTTTTTGCTTATACAATCTTCTATAATAACCCGCGATTAGCACTGTGGGCTCCATGAGGACCAGCATTGAATTTTGAATATCTTAAAAAAATATGATATATTAAAGGCTAAATTTTTGTGACTTTTATCTTATATATATAATTAACAAAACTAGTAATTATAATTTGGTCTAAGTTTAATAACAAAATTTGTTTAGAATATAGAAAATTGGGGTCCATATGGACCCCACCCTCTCAATTTCAATGTTGAAAACCATGTTATTGACTCTATTAAACTTCAAACTTAAATATTTGCAACCTTTTTTTTAATATCTGTTTTTTAAATAAATATAATTATTAAGTATATAAAATTTTTGCATTTTTTTTCCCCTTTATAACACAGATCAACAAATTATAATGTCTGAAACGTGAATTTTATGAAAACATAAAAGAATGCATCTCCCTGATGGCCTAATCTAATATGTGATTTTCGTTTTTCTTAGTTTCTTCCGTCTTTGGCTCCTTAGATCCGTCTATAACAAAAAATGGCCTTTTTTGACCAAATTGACAGATCTAAATATACCCTAAAAAGAAAAAACTTAAAAAACTTTTTTGCATATTAAAATCCCTTGTAACTTATATTTTTAATCATAAATAATGGAAAAAATTTGTTATTAATATATCAAGCTCTTACATCGGCATTTAGATAATACAAAATATTTCGCGTCCAAACTTTAAAACGACTCGATATATTATCGGTTTTTAATAAAATTATTATTTGAAAATTTAACAGTTTAACTTGTCAATATTTTTTTAACCTTTTTTTCTAAAATTTTAAATGTTTATAACTGACTAATTAAGTTTGATGAGGAAAAACGGTAAACGGATTTGATATTCCCTAATATGACGGTAGGTTTGATCTCTGTAGTTAACTCATAAATTTTTTTTTTTTTTTTTTTTTTTTTTTTTTTTTTTTTTTTTACCTGGGGGTTTATGTGGGGGGAGGGGGGGGGGTTGTTTGGCTTTTTTTTTTTTAAAAAAAAAATATTAGAGTTGGGTTTTGTTTTTATACTCACCCCCCCCCCCCCCCTATCGTGCATCGCACCATATTTGTGGGGTGAAGGGTTGGGGGGTTGGGGGGGGGGGGAATTTTTTTGGGGTTTTCTTCTTTTTTTTTTGTGGGGGGGGGGGGGGGGGAGGGGGGGGACTCCCGTGTGTGCACGGCTTATAAGAAATTAAAACCTGACACATATTAACCAAACCCCTTGGACTTTTATTTAATCGTTTTTAGAGTCTGTGAACCTTTCGACTAAACCGTTGTTTTTGGAATGGTACGGCGTCGTTTTGAAGTGATTAATGCCGTTACTTGTCATAAAGTTTTAAAACTCATATCCTTTGAATTGTGCCCCATTATTAGAAATTAGCGTTCTTGGTAAACCTAATCTTGTGAAACAATTGCGTAAAGTGTTGATTATTTGTGTTGTCAACGATTGCCTATTCCCCCCATTTGGTGTATGAATCAATCATAACAATCCAGTAATTGCTATTTATTGGGCCAGCAAGGTCCACGTGCACTCTACCCATAGGATAACCGGTAATTGGTAATGGTTCTAATGGAACTTCTGGAATGTTACGTCGATTTCTCTAACAGTTTGTACAATTTTGAACTGTTATTTCAAATGTCTTTTTCAATGTTAGGCCACCAACTAGCGATTGAACTCATGGTATTTATACCATTAAGTCCTATTTATATTCTCGAAAATTTTGATTATATTTAAATTTTATATATAATTATTTTATATATGTTTATCAGAAAATACCATTCTTAAATAAATAAGTATGCAATACTTCCAGTAATTTGGTTCTCTGTTTTGTTGGGATAATGATTCGATCTTCCCAATAAAGAATTTTATCTTCGAAAGATAATTCAATTTTCTTAAGCGCATAGAATTTTGTTACTTCTATTATTCGTATTATTCCCATTATTTCTCAAATTTTCAATCGTTTAGGCTGAATCTTTATCTTTAATTGTTTCTTCTACTATTTTTCATGTGATATGCAGTATCTGTCAATTAAATATACTCTTGGTTCACTTTTTGTTTAAATTTTCACAGGCAGCCTCGAAAGTGCATCGCAGATGTTGTTACAACCTGGCTTGTATTCGACGAATCATAAGCATTTGATTTTATAACCCATCTAGCCAATCGGTTGTTTATAGTTTTTTTTTATTAAATGCAGTGAATATGTATTTTGATGGCCGGTGATCTGTTCTAATTGTTGTGAAATGCTTCCCGTATATATATTTATAAAATTTTTTGATCGCGTGCATAATACTGAATGCTATTTTATCGATTATAGCGTAATTCTTTTCAGCGCTTTTAAATGTTCATGAAGCAAGTTTAACAGGTCTCTCCACTCCTTGTACATCGGTTTGCACCAAAACCGCACCCACTCCTCTGTCGCTTGGGTCGCATTCAATTATAATGGGAAGGTTTGGGTTGAAAGGTGCTAAAACGCTATCTAAACATATAGATTAGTTTGAGCCTGAACGTTGCCGCGTATTTGTTCTTAGAGGTATTATCACCATATTGGTGATACAAATGGCAACACCTCGTATTCCCCCTCTTTCGGGGCTAACAACAACAACATAGATTAGTTTGAGAAATGCTTCATCGTGCTCGTTAGTCCAAACCCATGTTTTTGTCTAGTAAAGAAAATAATTTGTATTTAGTTGTAATCATGGGAGAGAATTTGCTTAAATAATTAACTAACCCTAAAAAGGCCCTTAACTCTTTTACATTGTTCGGGCTGGGGCACTATTCTAAATATTTTATCTTATCCTCGGACGGTTGGATTCCTTTTTCAGATATTATGTCTCAAAAGGTTGGAAAAATTAAATTTTATCTTCATTAATAGTCAGACCAGACTCTTCTAACCTTCTCAACACTTCTTTCACGTTCCCGAGGTGTTCCTCATCACATTTACCTAATACAATAATATCGTCGATGAACACTGTCGTTGAAGATATACCATTTAGTAGATTTGTTATGTAACTTTGGAAAATCAATGGAGCCGCAAGTAGCGAAATAAACTAATGTGGGTGGAATCCGTCAGTATTTTGCTTGTTTCATCTACTGGTAGCTGTAAAAATACATCATTTAAATCAATAACAGTGAAATTTTTGCATCCTGCAACACATGATATTAGATCATCGAATGTTGGTAAAGGATATCGATTATTATTAACAAATCTATTAAGTGTTACTTTAAAGTCTCCTTAATTATGGACTTCTCCGTTCTTTCTTTTTTATTCGTCGGAGGTGTTACCCATTGCACGTCCTCATTAGGTTGTACTTTGACGATTATGTTCTTAACGCAGGTCAACAATTTGAGAGTTATGAGTTAACTTAAGAGATCAAATCTGCCATCTTAGGAATAATCCGTTTACCGTTTTTCCTAATCAAACTTAGTTTCAGTTATAAATATTAAAATTTTTTTTAAAAAAGGTTAAAAAACCAAAAAAAGATTCAAAAACAAAAAAAAATGAAATTTTATTTTTGCATATTCACAATAGTTAAACTGTTAAATTTAAACTTCAAATAATATTTTTATTAAAAACCGATAATACATCTTATTGTATTTAAGTTTGGACGCGAAATATGTATTATCTAAATGCCGATGTAAAAGCTTGATTTATAAATAAAATTTATTTTTTTTTATTTGTGATTAAAAATATAAGTTACAAGGGATTTTTATATGCGAAAAAGATTTTAAATTTTTTTAGGGTATTAAACCTGTTAATTTGGTCAAAAAAGGTCATTTTTTGTAATAGACAGATCTAAGGAGCCAAAGACGGAAGAAACTAAGAAAAATAAAAAGATATATTAGATTAGGCCATTATGGGAATGTATTCTTTTATGTTTTTATAAAATTTACGCTTCTGACATTGATATTTGGATTTATTTCTTTTCGATTGGTCGTAAGGGAAATGGTACGTGCCTTGTTGGTAAACTTATTGGTATTGCGGTTTTATCTAAATGAATCTTAACAACGAAATCAACTTTTAGAAGTAAAAACCTTTGGAGATCGTTTTACTGGTAAAGTTGCGTCTAAATTAAATTTATTTGTATTGACAACTTCTGGTAGTTTTAAGTCAAACAGTAGGATGGATGTTCGGTAAACCGAAAATGGATTGACCCGATTTAACTACATAAAAGATTGTATTTACCTTGTTATCGTTTTGTTTTTTGTCATTCCTAATGTTTCAGCCTGATCATCCCCTTTGATGGCATGGCATTTTACTTGCAAAGGTTTTACCAATCTCTTCCAAACATCCGTATTGATGATAAAAGTTTCAAATTCCATTTCTATCGGTACGTCGTTAAGTTCCACAATTATTGTGGCTTTCTTATAGTTTTTGAAATTCAAAGAGTGTAGGTGTACAGCTTTAATCATCGAACGACATTCTTTTGCAAAATGGCCATATTTAACGCAATTCAAACATCTAATATTTCTCAAATTTTTAATATTGTTATGGTTATTATTATAGTTATTGTAATGTTGGTTGAAATTCTTAAAATTATCGGGGTTGTTGTTGTAATTTTGGGGTTTATAAGTATTAGAAATGTCTCTCATATTATAATTATTTGTGTTATTATTTACGAAATTACTTTTATTTTTATAATCTTTTCCTTGGTAGTTGGTTTTATTATAGTGTAAATTCAAGTTAGATTTCACTTTTTTAACCTCAAATGTCTCCCCTACTTCGGACTTAGCCTTTTTTTGACTTAATGCTAGTTCATAAACAGTTGCATAAGTTAATAATACGCCTTTATCCATGGCATCAGGCCATTTTTATACGACTTTTTTGTTGAAAACGCAAGTCCTCGCTGTTTGATACGAAGACATCTCTCAATATTTCGTCCTCGTATTTATAATTACAATGCTTAATGGAATTTTTAATTTTTAAGAATAGTCTAAATATGGAAGTTTTACCTTTTTTATTGCTAAAAATTTCAACTTGCTAGCGAATATCGTATTTGTCTTTGTAAATAACGGGCGCAAACAAGTAATATACCTCCAAACTGGAAATCTTAAGTTCACCTGGATAGAGCGCAATTCGAAGTTTGTGTATCACTTTTATTCCAATCGATGCGAGCAAAAAATCTTTTTTCCATCATTTAGTTTTCTTATAACAATTGATTTGAATATATAGAGGTAATCTTCAATACATCATCATTATATGTGGAAAGCGCCACATTTACTTTGGAATGCGCCATTGTAACGTGCCGGGAAAAGAATTTCTTTATTAGAAAGAAGCAATGACAAAAGTAAATTAAATGACATGTTTATATAGTATATGTATTCATATGCATAAACAAGCTGGTCTGTCCTTTAAATGGTGTTAAGTCGTGATCTTATCATGTCACAGTCAATAATAAATATTATATATTTATGTTTAATAATTACTTTTGATTTAAAAGATTATTTTTTTTTACTAGAATTTTGATAAAGAATGATTAAGTAAATTTTACATATTATGTAAGCATAGAAAAATCAGAATGCAATAAATGTAAGTATATAATGAGTAGAATGCATCTCGCCAAATTAGAGAAACATATAAAACGAAGACATCCATTAATATCTGAAGATTACAAAAATAACAAGAAAGATATTCCTTGAAATCAACAATTTTTTAAGTAAAGTACAACCAAAATAATCTGTTTTTAGATCAACCAACATCATCAAAATGTGTAAATCTTTACCTCAATGAAAATATAATATATTTCATTTATTAAAATAATTGCAAAAAAAGGCAGACCCTTTTCTTTCATTCGCCATTTTGGATTACAAAAAATCCTCCTTCCATTACTCGCAATTTTAAAAATCCAACAACTAATCACGTTTACTTCTTTTCAAAAGTTGTCATTAGGCGCATGAATGTCATAATCTCGAACCCGTTTTCCAACCCTGGACCGAACCGGGTTCATCAATACGACCGAACCGAACCGTTTCATTCAATTCTATGTACCCGAACAACCTTGAACCCCCGGGAAAAATTTTCCTTGTGTTCAAAGCCGGTTCAAGCTCCTGATTAAACTACATTAACAACATTTACGTTATAACTTTCTTGATTATTATTTAAATTATACATTAGACATTTCAAACAATATAAGATGTAGCATATTAAAAGTCACATGTTAAACTAAAAGGACGTTTAAGAGATATAAAAAAAATACTTAGGGTAATCTAAACTAAAAAAAAAACATAAAATAAGTAATCTGTCATAGCTTAAAAAAATTCTCAAAATTTAATTATATTATAATTTAGAAGCAATTTAAAAGATGTGCTGGGTTTCATATGGACAACAGTGCTCATAGCGGGTTAACGTAAAATACAAAATTATAATATCTTAGTTTTTAAATATAAACCAAAAGTGTGATCGATAAACAATATTAAATTCTAATTTTTTATAATTCTGAATCCAGGTGGCAAAAAACGTGACATTTAACAAATTTCGTTTTTTAGAGTCCCGATTTTCAGAACAAGTTTTAATCTTACATAGATTTTATTGTGGAGTGTATAATAAAAATATTCTCCCATGACAATCTGTCTGAAAAACGCAACACCACTGGTAAGATAAACAACATTTATCATACTTAACAATATTGCTCCGACATTATTAAAATAATTTAATTGTGATTAATACTACTATTAATATATGTATAACTCAGGACTACAAATTTTTGAGAGTTATGAGCTAACTACGTTGATTCAACCTGGCATCTTAGGGATTTTCAAATCCGTTTACCGTTTTTGTTAATCAAACTTAGTTAGCCAGCTATAAACATTGAAAATTTTATAGAAAATGCCAAAAAAATTCAAAAAATAAACTGACATTTTTTTAGTCATGTTTACAACAGCTAAACTGTTAAATTCAAACTTCAAAAAAAACTTTTATTTAAAACCAATAATATATCGTGTATTTAAGTTTGGACGCGAGATATTTTGTATTATCTAAATGCTGATGTAAGAGCTTGATATACTAAAAAATTTATTTCTCATTTTTTGATGATATATATAAGTTACAAGAGATTTTTATATATAAAAAAGATTCTTAATTTTTTTCTTTTTAGATATTTTTGATCTGTTAATTTGGTCAAAAAAGACCATTTTTTTATATGAACGGATGTAAGGAGCCAAAGGCGGATAATAAAAACGATATATATATACGAGATAAGGCCATCAAGAGGATATATTCTTTTAAGTTTTCATAAAATTCACTTTACCATTAATTTTTATTTACCTGTAATTTAATTGTGAATATGGGATAGGATAATTTAAATACTTATTTATTATGTTTGAAACATCAAGGTGGCAAACGTAATATAATTTGGTCATTTTTTTAACTTTTTTAATTTGGTGGGACTACTTGTTTTAACACGCGAATGGTAGGGTGAGAAATTTGTAACGCGAATGCTACAGTGGAGTCCTTAATTTTAAACCTCTATAATTTCAAGAGTTTTAAAGCTATGAACTTTATTTTTTTATTATTTATAAGAAAATAATGTGCTCTAATTATAAACTAATGTAAGTTATTACTAATATATATTATTTTATTCAACAAAAAAAAAAGAATAAAAAAAAAAATTTTATTTTTCTATATTATATTAAATAGATCTTGAAATAAATTTATTCATATTATTGATCAAATTGTATTTTTAGGTTGAGTAGAACATTTTTAGAAAGTTTTAAAAAATAAAATATTTTGAAATAGAAAATTATTTTTGGCTATAATTTACCATAAACTAGGCTTTTTAGAGAAAAAAAATAGAGGCAATATTATAATTTTTAACATTAAAATTTACCATATGGGCTATTAAGACCCCGATCAAGGGCGTAGCATGTTGTAAAGCTTAAGGGGGGGGGGGGGGGGGGGGGAAGGGGGGTTTTAAAAAAAAATTTTGCCGCCTTTGGCGGCATAGTGCGGGCAAGTGTTTTAGTTTGAAATCTACTGATTCTTATGATTGTTACTTAATTTTGCTTTTTAAATTTTGAGTAATCATTAAGGACTTTTATAAATAATGTTTATATAAACAAACATATATGGTATTAAAAAAATTATAGTTTGACGAAATAATTTCGCGTTTTGCCGGAGCTAGATTTTTTAGCAAACTTGATTTTTCACAAGCCTATCTTCAATTAGCATTAACAGAAGAAAGCGTCAACGCTTTGACAATAAATACGCACTTAGGTCTTTTTCAATTTTTACGTTTACCCTTTGGCCTCTCAGCATCGGCCCAAATATTTCAAAGGGCAATGTCGCTGATATTTGGAGACCTAGAAGGTGTTTTTGCCTATCTAGATGACATACTTATCGTTGGCCAAACGATGCAGGAACACAATGCAAGACTTTCTATCGCATTAGGTCGCATCAAAGAAAAGGGGATGAGATTAGGTCAAAATAAATGCTCATTTCTTTTGGAAAAAATAAGTTATTTAGGACATGAGATTAGTGCACAAGGTATCAGACCTTTACCTCAAAAGACCGAATCATTAATGAAAATGAGAGATCCTAACAATAAAACAGAACTTCTCTCAACACTCGGTAAGGTTATTACCGTAGGTTTATTCCAGATTACAAAAAAAAATATCGGCAACATTTTACAATCTTTGTAAAAAGGATGTTTCTTTTATCTGGACAGATTTAGATAATAAAAAATTTGAGTCGGCGAAGAAAATTTTAACACATCCGCCAGTTTTAACAAAAGTTTACAGTAAGTATAACTATTCAGTAATATTAAGTTTCCAGTATATTTTTTTGGAAATTTTCGAACACCCATAAATTTTCGTGATGTTATAAACTCTTAATAAAGATATACTAACCACATGGGCAAAATATTTTTACAATAGTTGTTCATAGATAATTAAATTCGCCAATTAATTTTGGTAAGTTTCCAATTTTTTTCAGCCTATGACGCTCGTCATGCTATTAAAGCGTTGCGTCGGACGCTAAGATTTTTGGAAGTAATATTAAAACCCAAGTTTTTACAATTTAAATTTTAAAAGGTCCACACGTACAATATAAAAATTCAAAAGAATTATTTAAGTAATGGCATGTTATATAAGAAAGATTGCTCCAATCCAAATACTGCAATATATTAATAAAAGGCTTTATATGGTCAAAATAATTTTTAGCAGTGGACAGGGAGGCATAAATGCCTATATAATTAGATAGAATCCTTACGGATAAAAAATATGAATAACGCCAAATGTACGTAGTTTAAACATAAATCTTTATTTTTCAAATTTTTCTTAATTATCAAGCATAAAGAACCGTGACATTTTGTCCGAAGTTGGCAGGTGGACAGTCCAGAGTGTTTAGAATGATATTTTTCCTTTTATAGGTTGCTTATATAAACCAACGTTATATTATGCCCAAAGTTTTTTTTCCCGCTTGACGGTGATATACCCGCTATGAGACGAAAGAATTAAGTCGGCATACTAAATAAGTATAATAAAAATTAGCCGCATATATTATAAAACTAGGGTTACGTTGGAAGCATAAATTATAAAAATATTTAAAACGTTTTAACTGAAAGCAAAGCAAAAACCATCTTTGTATGATTAGAATTAGGAAGTTCATGATAGTTAAAAGTTAATGTTAAAGTAAAAATTTCAAACATAAACCAAACCTTGCAAAGACCACGTGGATAGTTATTAATCGATACCCAACCAAAACGGTAACCACAAATCTAGACCTCAAGACTATGAGAATACTCGGCTACGATAGAAACAATTATGAATAGATTTAATCGACTGCGCACATTCACACTAATTTTTATAATTGATACAGATAGCTTACGCTATACTTTTGTATAGGGTAAGGTGTCTTAGTGACTGATGGATTTACGATATAATTTGTTCCTTAATTAACGGCTCGGGGCTATAATATATTTTTGATCTAATTTTATTACCCCCTCACTACTTTTTACCCTTGTACAAAATCATCATTTTTCTTTTATTACAAAATGTTTCCAGAAATAAAATTGAGTCTTAGTCGTTTACTTCATTTTGTTGATTTACGATCATCCATCTTCTTATAACTCTGCCAAAGGTGATCGATACTATGAGTTTGAGTTATGACATGGCAATGATTCAGATATTGATCCAAGTTCTTACCAGCCAATAAAATTTATATTAACGTTGAAAATATTTCTTGCCAATTTGTATTAGTAAAATGATTAACTACTTGGCCAACTAGATTTATTACGGTAGTTAAAATAAGATAGCGCACGATTTTTTTTAACCTAACTGATATATTATATAAACAATTAGTTTCTGACATTTAATACACAACACACAATTTTACTTTTTGACATTCTATCACTCACATTTTTTACAATTTTTACTTTTACATTTTACTTTTAATTTTATCAAAAATAAATATTACAAATATATATGCAATAAATTTTAATATTAATGGTACAATTATGTAATGAATTTATATAATAAAAGTATTTAACTAGTATTTTAATTTGAGGGGAAGGAAGATTTTAAAATAAAATATTTAAAAATATTTTAAATGTAATTTAATTGGTATTTTAGTTTGGAGGGGGGGGGGGGGGGGGGGGGGGGATATGCACTAAAAATTTTCAATTTGGGTGGGGATATGGCATGTTTGGGGGGGGGGGGGGTACGCTAATGACCCCGATAAAGTTTCTAATTTTTAACAAATTTGGTAATTAGAAATAGATTAAATTTTAAGATTGGATTGTCTCTGCTCTAAAAAGCAAAATGGCCCATAAAATAAATTTTTAAAATGTAACATTTATATCTTTAACAAAATCACCTAGTTTACATATTTCAAATATAGGATGATGGTCTATAAAATTTAAAAAAAATTTACAAAATGGCGTTGATTTTATAAGAGAGTGCAGAGTACCAATTTTAATTATTAGTGTTGTTTATTATAAATTCAAGAAAAAAGTCAAGGCCAAATATTTTTAAAGATATTCATAATTTAAAAAGTGCTTGGGTTCGACCCCAAAGTGCTAAATGCGCGTTAAAAATGCAAAATTTAAAACATACTTATATTAATTAGTATGGTTTAAGCTTTTTATTTAAACTTATAAAACTTCCCCAAAACTTTTATTTGTATCTGCAACTTTGCCCTTCAATGTTTTTGCCTCCTTTTAATGTTATTCACGGGCATGTTCATAGTTTATTCTGTTTTATAAAAAAATTGAATATTTTTTTTAACCTAAATTTATTAAATTTGTAAGGTTCCAAAATTTTAAAATTTTTTCTGGACATAAAACGCATCTCTATAAAAAGTTGTTAATCTTTCTTATTAGCATTTAAGCTAGTAAAATCAAAAAAAAATGTGAAAGCAACATTAAGATGGCTATTGTAAATAAAAAATATAAGAATTTGAATATTTGAAACAAATTAATCACAAATCTCATTTTTATTATATTTTTTAAAAAATTTAGTAACTTTTTTAAATGTCTTTATTTGCAAAATAAACTTTTTGAAAATTTTACGAATATAAGAACTTTGAACGTTTAGCTACAGTTATATAGATTTAGATATAAATTGAATACAAATTTTACTTAGAAGAAATGTTTAACAGGTAAATAAAACAAATGCAACACCTTAATTTTATTTATTTTAAATTTTTAGAATTTTGGGAAAATAAATTAATTATAAACGCGACCTTATCCCACAGGTGCAAATTCTATCCTGCACAACCATGCGTGCAATAAAAAAGCTAATTTTTTCAAACTTAATTATTCTCCGGCCATACAGTCTTGTTAATAACTTTTTTCATGCAGCACAAAATTATTCAAATGTTTCTTTGGAAAGCAAAAAAGCCAAAGCATATTATGAAGAAGAATATGATAATTATGGGTTAAGGATTATAAAATCTAAATATACAAAAGTGAGAGATGTTTCTCTAGACGAAAGTCTAAGATATCTAGTTAGTGATGGTATATAGTCATATAAATATGTATCTTAGCTTATAAAATGACATATGGAAAAGACCCTGTTTGGAAAAACTATAGAAGGAATCACAAATTTGCAATCCCTCCACCTATAAATAGGAAAAAATGCATTGTAACCTTTTTTTATAATTTTTTTAGAAAAATTCAACCTACATAAGGGCTAGTCCATGTCCAATATGTAGGGATCAGTACTTAGTCCTAGACTACAAAGTATAATTCAATAAATAAATTTTTAAGAATGTGTATTTGTTAAAACAGTTCCTTTGTCCATACAGCAGTGAAATTTTGCCACCTAAAGTTACTGGTAACTTATGTTCAATAAATTTCTTTTAAATTATACAATTTCCCAATTTTAATGTTTATAAATTTCATGGTATATAAAAAATGCATTGTTTAATAAGTCTTTAATCAATGTCTTAGTAAAAAATTAACATACCTAGTTTTCTTTTTACATTTTAATAAGCCATTTTTAATGATGTTAATTTTTTATCAAAATATTATTATTGGATTTAGTCTTTACAATTTTTCTATAAAATTTATTTAACATTAAACCTTATACTTACCATTTTTAAATTGTTGCATATTCATAGATAAAATTTTTGGCCAAGTCTAAGACTTTAAGGTAAAAGGTTTGTTGATTTGAAGTGGAATTTATATAAGCTATTATTAGTAATTAAGTTTATATTATAGGGAAATTTATATATATTTTAATTAAATTGAATTTTGCTTAACCCATGGAGGGTAAGAAATTTATAATACAAATGCTACAGTGGGGTCCATACAGACCTCAATTTTGATACTCTATAACTTCAAGGGTTTCTTAGCTATATACTTTATTTTATTATTTTGTAAAAAAAAATACGTGCTCTTTAAAAATTAATATAAATTATCATTAATGTAAATTGTATATTTTATTTAACATAAAGTAGGAAAAATCTGGAAAATGGATTTTTTATTCTAAATCTTATCAATAAACTAAATGTAATATTATTGATCAAATTGTGTTTTTAAGTCTAGTAGAGCATTTTTAAAAAAAAAATATTTTTAAATAAAAAATTATTTTTGGCTATTATTTACCATAAAAACTAGATATTCAAAAAAATATATTTTATATCATAATTTTACAATACTAACATTTTATATACTTAATATGAAAAACTATTTAAAAACATAACCTGAAAATAAGGTTGCAATTATTTACGATTTAATTTACATTGAGGTAACATCATGGTTTTCAACATTGATTTTTACCATATGTGGTCCATACAGACCCCAATAGAATTTCTAATTTCCAAACAATTTAATATAAGACTTAGACCAAATTTTAATTGCTAGTTGTGTATTATTTATTATATATTTAAGAAAAAAATCACAAAATTTTGACCAATATATATAAAATTTTAAAAAGAAAGGCTTTCATATAGACATTACAATGCTTGCGGGTTAAAACTTAAAACAATTATTGATTTAAAATGTTTTTTAAATTGCTAAACGATTTTAATTTAAAAAGTAAATATTTTTAATGGCAGGCTACAGAGCAAGTCTCTAGTTCTAAACCATGAATAAATTGCTATGTGCACAATATAAGTGTTCTCTATTAATTAATTGTCACACAGGCAACTTAATTCTCTAGGCGCACGAATTAATTGCTTTAGGTGCACGAAATTGTTGCTCTTTTTGCATTAATTGCTATAGGCCAGATATATAGCGTTTAAATATCAGACAAAACGTCGGTATCATAGAATAAATATTATGTTAAAGTTTTTAAAATTAAAGGATAAAATCTAATCTTAACTTCGATTATAGACAAATATAGTCGTATTTTTTATATGTGCAAAATCAATAATTTTTTATCGTAGTAACGAAGTTCATAAACTGGTTTTAAAATTTTTAGTAGTCTGGTCCGTTTTTAGAAAATATTGTGATTTGCAACAAAAAAAGGTGTTAAATATTGGATTAATAAATGGTGATCCGAATAATGTCACGATTGACTGGCGGGCGAGTTTCCAAGCTTCTTGGCATCAGACTACTTGCATATCAAAAAAATGGTTGGAACCTAAGTCGGATCGGGATAAAAAAAAAAGCCGGCCTAAAGCAGTTTCCGAAAGGGTTTTAACAAGCCGGGCTTATGTTAAAATATATGTCTGGTGTGCCGGGATTTAACAATAGGATTTTAACTTTGCTCCATACAAATAAAACAACACAAGCCTGGTGTTTCACAACAGATTTGACTTTGGGACAGGTACAACCGGGCCGATCCGCAAATCAAGGCGGATACATGTTTATACTAATGTCATAGCCGACTAGGCTGGGTTATAACTTACACACATAATAGACTTTGGAAAAAATTATTGATAGATTTTTTAGGAATTTTAATTTTTTAAAGAGTTTGAATAGAAAAATTTTTGGTTGTATTTGGTAAAAGCTTTTTCTCTTTATTTATTGGCTGAAAAAAATGGCATTCTCTGCTCTTTCTTAATATTTTCTCCTATAAAGTTCAGTAATGGCTCGGCCAACAACAAAAAAACTTTATAAGCTAAGCCAGGCTCACTCGTTCATGTATCCGCCTAAATTTGCAGATCAAAACAAATCTTTATTTCTATCGGTTCGCCTCAAAATGGCCAAAAAAATATTTGCCGCTCTAACGTGACCCATATCCCAGATTTTTTTTTACTAATGAACGAAAGTTAGAAAGGCTTGGTAGACAGACAAATTTTTTGAGCGCTGATTCGTTTGACACTTACGTGCCCTAATTTCGGGTCGAATTAGTTCGGCCCAGATTTGACCGATCTGTGTTAATTATTTTCGGCCCAGACGGAATTATTTTTCAAAAGGTCTACACGCCAGGCTTTTGGTCCAGAATTTTATCTGTAGTATAGATCAAAGTTTCCTGTCGTTAAGGCCCGGTCCACCAGACATATTTTATAACATAAGCCCGGTCCGTCATAACCCTTTTTTGAAATTTATAGTCCGTCTTTTTAACTAATTTAGGCCGCCTTTTTGTTAACCCTGTAAACCCAATCAGATTTCAAAATTGCCGATTATTATCTTAAAAATGCCCGTAGTCTAATGACAGGTCAATTCTGGTAATCCATTTGTGACATTATTCTGACAACGTTATTCCAAAATTTAACCTCTTTTTGTTGCAAATCACAATATCTTTAAAAAACACAAATACACAAAAATTATCCAGCGTATGGACTTGGTTTACTGAACACCATTAATACGTACAGCATGAATATTTAATATAAAACTATGGTTCGACTCTAAAGCATTTGTAGATTAAATTTATAATCGAAGTTAAGATTAGAATTTATCCCCTTTAATTGAAAACTGACATATCCCATAATGACCCATAATAATCACAATAATTTTTCAAAGTCAAAACGTATTAATGTCTAACCTATAGCAATTAATTGTGCACATAAAGCAATTAATTCACCTTGAGCAATTTTCTGCGTAATTCTTGCGCATAGACCAATTAATAGTTGCCTAAGTGACAATTAATTAATGCGCCTAGAGCAATTTATTCGTGCGCAAGAAATCAATAGGGACCTACCCTGTATTAATTATAAAAAAAACTAGGCTGTAGTTAAATATTTTTCAAACCTAAGATTAATATAGTAAATCTTCAATATTTAAAAAAATTATTCTTGGTACTGTCCCTCCTTGCTTTACACCGGTTTAAATATTTTATAAACAGTAGTAAGAATTATGAATACTACCATTAAAGTTTTGAGATTCAGTTTGAAAATTGTATTTAACTTTCATTTTGATGGGTGAAATTAGATGGAATACAATGTTAAATTAATACTAAATTTGAGGTAGGATTTTATATGGAAACCTTGAATGTTTATTGAGATTTTTGAATATATTCAAAATACGTGTTTTTTAATAAAGCTTAAATCATGTTATACGATATATATTAGGATTATGTCAAGAAAAAGATTTTAAACTTCGAGTTGAAATTTTAAAGGCATATGATTATGGTTAATTTATTTAATTGATATAATAATTATAGGTTTTATTAAACTCAAACTGCCATTTATTAAATTTAATTATGCTGAATATTTTCCCGAATGTTATGGGATGAATTACATAAAGTCTAAAGCTACATAAACTCAAACTCCTAAATACATGTTAATTATATAAATATAATGTTATATGAATTTAAACTTTAAATATATATATTAACAAATCAAAAATTGTTATTTCGTAGAGTGTATTAAGACATAAAAGCTAACCTACAATATCAGACCCGCTATAGGGACTCTTAAATCCATTAATCTCTTGAACAAAATTAGTAAACCACCTTAAGATTGAAAATTGAAAAAAATATTTAAAAACAGCTAAAACGTTAAGTTCTACTAATTATATTTTTACTTCAATATAAAATGGCCTATTTAGATGGGGGGCAAATATTCTGTATACTAGTCAGAGCTTCATATTATTAAAAATTTTATTTTTGTTATTTGAGATGAAAAATAAAAGTTTGATGTCGGTAAATGAAATTATATTTTTCTCTTTTGGTACTCCTCTCGAGGTCGCAAAATTCAGTGAGTGTAATAAAAAATTAAAGCTGCATCTATAAATCATTTGAAATAATATCTATGTGATACCCTATTATTTACATTTTCAGATAATCTATAGAGCTTTACAATCTAAACGGTCAATAAAATGCAAAATTGTTTTTGACCTCAAAAATTCTAAAAGAACAAATTAAAAATAATTTTATTTTAAAATCAATAACTTGTATTTTTCATCTGAAATAAAGAAAAGTAAAATTTTTAAGGTATGTCAAGCTTTTTCATCCACATTTAGGTTAAATAATGTGCACTTATGACACAATATTTTATAGGATATTAAAATATTATTATAAGTTCAATAACAATTTAGCTCCAAAGTTTTGTATGTTTATTTAATTTTTTTTAATTTTTTTGTATTATTAAATTTTTCATGTTTATTGCTGGCTTAAATTTGATATTGAGTAACGGATATATTCAGATAATGGGTTGGATAAATTAGCTTATATCGTTGTCAATGAGGCCACATGACGTAATAAGTTTTTAAATCAATTTTAGTTAGCATCAATTAAACATTTTTTTGTCTTTTTAATACTTAAGGAATAAAATTGACTTAAAAATTTGAAATATTAAGGATAGTAATATCTGTTATGTGCGATTATATAACTTTGAGTTGATTTTTTTAACTTAATCATTAAAAGTAAACATTTATCAATGCATTGCTTCTCACTTTATTAAACATTCAATCTCAATTTAAAATTTTGTTTAAGCTGTGAAAATTTATATCTATTTAATTAAAACCCTTTATTATGTTATATAATACAAATGTAATGAAAATATGTAAAGAGTGTATAATTTAAAAATTTTTTCATCTTGAGTAAATAAGCATAAAAAACAATTACACTGTGCAACAATCACTCTGTTTTTTGGGCAAGTATAAAAATATCTTTTAGGGCATGTTAATATGTTGATTTCAAATCTTTCGTTTTTTCCGTCGAGTAAAGCCGTATATGAGTTAAAACTCAGCCTAGCTGTAATAGAATTAAACATAAAGCTTTGATGACAATTTCGGACATCTTTATTTTAAAAATATTACCCATTTAAATGTTTATAAACATTTAAATATTTTAATATTACACAGGTCAACAAACTTTTAAGAGTCATGAGTTAACTACAGGGATCAACGTCACTTAAGGATTTTTCACTACGTTTGCCGTTTTTCTTATCAAACTCGAATAGTCAGCTATAAACTGATTAGAAAAAAAAAGATTCAAAAACAAAAATAAATTGAAATTTCTTTTTTGCATATTCACAACAACTGTTAAATTCAAACTTCATTAATATTATTAAAAACCGTTTATATATCGTGTCGTTTTTAAGTTTAAACGCGAAATATTTCGTATTATCTAAATGCTGATATAAAAACTTGATATTAATAAAATTTATTCTCATTATTTGTGATGATAAAATAAGTTACAAGGGGTTTTATATTAAAATTTTTAATATTTTTTTGGGGTTTTTAGATCTGTCAATTTGGTCAAAAAGACCACGGAGCCGAAGGCGGAAGAAACTAAGAAAAACGGAAAATATATATGAGATAAGGCTATCATGGGGAAGCATTCTTTTATGTTTTCATAACCTTATTTTTTGTGACATTGATATTTATTGACCTGTGTTATAACGGATAATTTAGTAAACAGCAAATTTCCAAAAACAAATAAAAAACATTTTTTTATAAATTCCGACTTTCTAAAGTGTTTATGGTCACCTACCATAAATCAAGGGAAACATAATAAAATATATAAGTATAATACGTAACAGAGTAATTTATATTTTTTAAATGAACAATCATATAAATTTAGCTAAGTATAATTTTGAATATTTAGCAAATTAATTTTAAATTGTGAAACATAATCTTTGCCTAATCGCATAAAAAAAAATGCATAAAAAATTAGGCCAATAACATTTGTGTAAGGTATCATAAAATGGTCATCTCCAGTCTATATTTAACAACTTATGTTTAAAATTTACTATTATGATGCAAAATTTAGTATTTGAGCAAATAATAAAAAATTGGGATTATAATTAAAATTAAAGTATTTAAATTAAATTTGTTTGCCCCAAAAACAGTTGTCATATGCTTACCCATATTTTTGTTGCACTGTGTTTTGTGTTAGCAAATATTTAAAAAATTAGGCATATAAACTTTAAATTAGTAATGATTATGTATGCCAAATAATGTTTAAATATTAACAATTTTAAATAAAAATTGTTAATTCAAAAAATTAACAAGTTCATCAACATGGTTATAAAAAATGATATCTAATATAATGACATTATAACAAAAATATAAATTTGGAATGTAGTTTAGTAATAATTTTAAACAATTCCTAAAATTATTTAAATATTAAATTTTATTTAAATGTCTGTTTAAATTTGTAAAATATGCATAACGAACAATTTCTTTACCCATTAAGTCTGCATATTTATAATAAATTTGCAAAAATAGTGTTTTATTTGTCATGTATGTTAAAATTTTCACTAAGTAATGTTATAATTTTTTTAATTCCAATGAGCCAAGTATTGACCTGTAATAAAAAAAATAATTATTTAATAGAACAACAAAATTAACTTAACAAATTTTAATAGTGAAAAATTGTAAATAGAGGCACATTTTAAGTTAAATTAATGAAAAAAAATGAGACTTAGCTATCATTATTCAATTTAAAAAAAGAATATTGTAAATCAGGTGGATAAAAAATATTTTGTAATAAGCAGATGCAATACAATTTTTAGGGCATTTAAAATTTAGGGATAAAAAGTTAACGTTAATTTGTTAGGGAGATTGCATATCACTATTATAATTTTTGGTCTTAAAATAATTTTTTGGGTCATCAGATTTAATCTTACAAGAAAATAGTTTTAATTGATCGACACGTATTGAGTAAACTCTACTTCAAGTATACATTTCATAATTTTCTAAATAATTTTTTTACCTAAAAAGGTTTCTGCTTTAAAGAATATATAAGAATAGAAAAGGAAGATTAAAAACATTATCACGTCATCTTTATTATTAATAAATACTTGTAAGGGGTAGAGCCTCATTAAGGCTAATTGTATGTTGAGAGCAGAAGTGTAATTATTTGTAGATATGTCTAGCATAAAACATTAAAAAGGTTATTAAAAAAAATAAAAAGAAAGGGAATAAGTGTTACCAGAAGCAAGCCTATATATTCTTCCTTTCATATCAATGTTAAGCATATTAGAATCCCATTCATTCTTAAGAAGATTTAGTTTGTGCTGCAATTCATCAATCTCAAAGGTCTAATAATGAGGGTTATATGATTTTTTTTAAAAAAAATAAAAAAAAATTTTACCTCTTTATTTGGCAAGGATATTAATTTTTGCATGGCATCATTAAAGACATTAAATGTAAAAGCTTTATTAACAATTGTATCATCAAATGAAATGCCAAGGCTAAAATTCATAATTGTAAAAAAAAATTGATAAAAAACTTTAAAAAATTTCAAACCTTTCAGTCTGAGGCAAAGGAGCAACAAGTTCTTTATTTGTCATAGCTTCATGTATATTACAAATATATAGATTACTTGTATTGACTAAAGATACTTCAGGATGTACTAATCGCTTATTTAGAATCCGATAACCAGTATTTTTGGTTTGCAAATGTCTATTTATTAATAAATCAGAATGGTTAATAAATGGGGGATCGTTCCACCCTGAGGGACAATCTAGGTCTTTCACTAAAAAGCACATTAAATTATAAACATTTAATGATTAATTATTTAAATATTGATTACTGCGTTCACTCATAAATTTTATCAAATTATTATCTAAATGAGCAATAGTTTAAAAATATTCACTCCGTGTCCAGAGATATTCAGCCACGAGGATAAATAATACACAGCTTAGGCTGTGGCTAATACTAATTATAAAATTTAAATTTCTAATTTGGCCTTTAAAAATATTTTTTGCAAAATAAGTAACTTAGTTTAATTTTTAATTTATTGATGAAGTTGATGTCATTGGGCCTACATAAAAATATAGTTATAAATCTTTTAAAAGATATTTAGGTGACCATATAGTTAAAAAAAAATTAATATGAAAAACAGAGTGATTGTTTCTTTGTTTTAGAAAATTAAAAAAAATTAAAGGTTTATATTGAGCGATGAAAAATTTTAATGTTATCCATGTTTGTATCTTTCAGGGTTGGACATAATAATCCAAAAAATAGATTGTGGATAAAAATCATTTGAGTGTTTTTTAGAAATATAAATCATAAATAGTATCTATTTGGCCTCAAAAAAAAATATTATTTTAAAATTTTAAACAATATATGATAAAATAAAGATATATGCGTAAGTATTTTTTATAATATGAAATAGTAAATTATAATATAATAAAAATAAAGAATAAGTGGTACGATTAATATTTGTCACAATTTATAAATGTTATCATAAAATTTTATTTGAGATCACTTAAAAGATTTTAAATAAAAAGGTATATAAAAAAATTAAAAATTAATTTTTCTAATTGGACTAGTCTTTCTAACATATCATTGGTAAATTATTAGGAGTAAAATCTAAGTATGTGAAACGGAAAAGTCGTTCAATAAGGGCGGATGATGGCAAAATAGAATTGTATTCTAAAAAAAAAATAGGTTTGGGTAGGACAAAAACACGAAACATTTATAAATGTTTCGTGTTTTTGTCCTGGAGAAAACACGAAACATTTTTTAATGTTTCGTGTTTTTTTTTTTTTTAAACACACGAAATATTTTTTTTTTA